>DF242287.1:0-59728 GCA_000507305.1 Breviolum minutum Mf 1.05b.01 | reverse complement strand
AACGCTAGTGCCACTCTTCGAGGGGGGGACCCGGGAACCTGGAACATATATATTTGTATATGTATATATATATATATGTATATATATGTCTCATTGAAGATCATGATTTTGATATATTTTGATGTATCTCGAGCTTCCATTAATTTGGTGCATCAAGTTTTCTTCACAGCCATCCTCACATTTAGTGAAATGAAGTAAGGCTATGGCTATGATAGGCTAAGCAAAAAGTGTGGGCAGGTGTTTCCAGATCATGTGTGTGTGTTTCCGTGTGTAGGAGGTGTCAAGCTGTGCCGAAAGTGTCCTTTTGTTATTTTGCAGGTCGGCGCAACGTTCCGGGTGGCGGCGACTCGCAAGTGGACGAGTTGATTTGGGGTAGCGATGTGGATGGCTCCGCAGATCCGCGGATCATGGAAGCCAAAGCGCAACTCTTCCAAGGGGCAGCAGGGACTTTGCCGATCAGAACGGAAGGTCGTGAACTCTGGTGTTGCAAGTTAAAAAGTTTGAAGGGTGAATACAAAAGATTTGAGCTGACAAAGTCTCTTTGAAGACAAAGTATCCTTGAAGGGACAGAATTGAAAGGTGTAAGAGAATGTAAGAGATAGAACATGAATGATGGTGAATGATGACGATGTATTTTTTTAAAGATTAGTCTTGCGGAGTTTTACAATTTCACCGTCTCGGTGAACGCCTGGTATCCAGGTCGCCGTCAAGTGGAGTTCAACCGTCACAGTGGAGAGGAGGACTCGAGCCGTGGGAAGAGACATCATCCTTCACCACGAGATCGGGTTGGACCTCTGCTATCAGGCCACCTGACATTTCGACATTTCGATGGTTCAAAGTTCATAACATCTATGTGTTTTTCTCTCCACCTCTCCATTTTGTGTTGCTGTTCTTTGTGAAGTAATTGAAAACAATGAGAAACACATCATTTAAGTGGCCTTCGCCGTCAAGACAGGTGAAACTGCGTCGGTGGCCAAGATAGAGAGTCTAGAGATGTCTAGAGCTGTCTAGAGGTTGATGACTGAATCAAGCGCAAGAAACGCCAGCGGTGTAAACTTGTCGCCGAAGTGAAGTGTTTCATTCACTTTGTTACTTTCAAAATCTTTCAAAGGCAAGGGTACACTTCTCATCGTAGCGCCTACCACGTGCAAATCTCAGTCAATTTCCAGAAGCGTTTGTACAGATTGTTGTAGGCACTACAAAACCACAAGAATTTTCATGACTTTTCGCATAGAATCTCTGAATTTTTAAGGTGGGTTCTGCCTCCCAGGTGGATGAAGTAGTGCTCCACAGAGACATTGATGGTGCGCCAAGTGCGATAGTGACAGTGCAATTCTGTGTTCCAAATTTGTTGGGATGCAATACTTGCAGGTTCAAATCAGCAATACTTGCAGTATGCAGAGCTCACAGCAGGCATGGAGTCCATGGAGTCGAGCTTTTTCGCAAAGCTGGAAATTTTGTATCATCGGATTCAGTAATTCAGTCGATCTTTTTGAGGTGCTGCAGGACGTCGCTATGTGGGCAGCCAAGACCGCGCTGAGGGGAAACGACACATTGAGGTAGCCGGGAACTCAAGACAGTCTATGGATGTCTATGGCATCTATGGATACATATGTGAAATGATGTGAAACCTGGAACTCGGATGCTTTGACATGTCAAAGCTTTGACCGAGGCCGAGTCGCTGGTGAAGGAAGTTTTCAGCATCTTGGTGATGTTGGAAAACGGAAAAAAATGAAGGAAAACGTTGGGTTCAACATGTGTCGTCGAAACATGTGTGTGGCATCGATGTGTGTCGAACATGGTTTTGGATGATTTCGAGGTCCCACTGCTGAGCATCAGGCCTTTGGCGGCTTTGGACTTGCCTTTCTGTATTTGGCTTTCCGGCTTTCACGGCCAGGTACCACGTCCAGGTCGACGGCACATTCGAGCGGATTTCTTAGAGCTGCATTTCTGCCTTCGGACTGAGGAAAACTTCTTTCAAGCCAAGGTTGGTGCTGCGTCGCGCGTGGATGACGTGGTGCTGCATCACGACATTGATGGTGAGCCTTGATAACCACCATGAGAGCCCACGAGACCTGTTATCAATTGATCGATAATTTGTCAATATACTTGTATATCAATTGTCATGTTAGTTTCCACAACATCATCTATTTCGAGGTTCTGAGCAGCAGTTTTTGAATTATGCCGAGCTCAATGCTGGTTACGAGCCCTGGATGAAGACAGATTGAAACAGATGACACGTGTGCACAACGGATTAAATTCATGAAATTAAGACTCAAACATGAGTCCTGAGGTGCAGCTGGTCGTCGCTGTGTTGCCTCCTGAGGGCATTGATCCATACAAACCATATCAAATTATCAAATCATTATAAATCCATGATGTTTACAATGCTGTGATATGCCACCCAAGGTGGGCGCCGACACCCGGGAGCGATTAGCTCGCAGACACATTCCTGCCAGTTCCTGAAAGTTCCATGAAGGTTGATGAGTTGAGTTTTGAGTATCGATTTGGTGCTGAAATTGTTTTGACTTGGTGCTCATTAAATCATTTGGTCGCATCCTCAAAGCTCACACCCAGGCAGGAACAGCTTCACAGGTGGATGAAGTGGTGCTGCGTCATGATATTGATAGTGAACGCCTCAGGTGTTTTCTTCACAATTTGTTCGCAGCAAATAGGGGTACTTTGCTAAGACAAAGGGTCACAAAAATCTGGGAGAATTTGTAACAAACAAAACAAAGGTATGCGGCATATGTGGTATCTTTGCTCCAGGTACGAAGCAGCAGAGATTCACGGAATTTGCGGAGGTGACTGCTGGTGGAGACCTTGGATGGCAATGGTAGGGTCTCGTAGAGTTTGGTAGAGTCTGTTGAAAGTGAAAAAAACACACGCAGTCCGTGAACATGACAGGAACCCATTGATTTGAATAAACATGAAATAACAGAAACTTCATGCGACTTCATGTTACCTCAATGTTAACTTCTTATTTCAAGATCTCTTGGGTTGTAGAAGTTGGACACCCTGAGGTGCTGCGGGACGTCGTTATGCCATTCACCAAGATCACTCTACAGTCGAGAATTCTTGGAGTTTTGAATTTGGACTCCACATAGACTCGATGCATTGCAACGCTTTCTCAATGTCAAGTGCTTAAATTGATTCTGTTGAGCCCATGAGAGAGGTTGGCAGGCAAGATCGGGTAGAAGGAAAACGGCACATCGAATCAGCCAGGAACTTACTGAGTGTTGTAAATGCTCCAGAAATTCATTCCTTCACAGTTTCCTTCCTGTGCTGGAAGTTGGAAACTGAGGCTTCCATGATGAAAGAGCTTTTAAGTGAGTAACTCAGAGTGACTCAACTGCGATTCTCAAAGTCGAGACTCCGAGACCACTAAGTCACTAAGGTGAGGGAATGTGAGAGATAGCAGAGATAGAGGTTTGGGAACATCCCGAACTGTTTTCGGCCGCGGCCGCGTATCTTTAAGGGATGCAGCTGTTGCCAACCACTGGCCATGGCTGCCGTGGCCACGCTGTGGTACACTGAAATTCAGGTGTTCTACAGAGTAGTGGCACAAAGATGGCTCATTTCGCTGCATTTCAGGAATGTTCTAGGAGCTTGTGAGCTTGTAAACTGTGAATTGCTTCCTCTAAGTGTTATGCTTTGCAAAGCCGGGTATGGAATCGTGGTTGTTGCTAGCTTTGTCATTGCTGCTGCTGCGGTTAATGTTGCTGTCGTTGTCGTTGTCGTTGTCGTTGTGTTGTTGTTGTCGTTGTGTTGTTGTTGTTGCTGTTGTTGTTGTTGTTGTTGTTGTTGTTGTTGTTGTTGTTGTTGTTGTTGTTGTTGTTGTTGTTGTTGTTGTTGTTGGTTCTTAAGTTTTTTGGTAGTTGTTACTGTTATGTTTGTACTTGTTGTTTTGTTCTTTTGCATTGCACAATCTCACCTGTGATTTTTCCCAACTGCTTGTTCTCTCAAGTGACCAACCAACATCGACAGTGTCGAACTCTCAAGGAGCCGCCGAGAAGTCTGAAGGAATTTTGATGATTTGATGATTTCAGAAATCGTCATACTTGCAGTGTTTAGCATTGGAACTTCGCAGGAGTGGAGCGAAACTTGCCATGTTTGGCAACTGGGCTTCGATTTGTCAAGATGATCCACCAAACACTAAAAACTCTAAACCAGTTGTGTGACATTCTTGCTCTGAGGTGGCTGTTGCTGTGCAGATTCTCAGGACTCGGTGATTCTGATTCTTAGAGAACGGTCATGGCAAAATCTCAAATATCCGAAGACTCATGCGACTTCACATGGCCACAGGTTTCATTTATGTTTTCCCATGGTGATGAACAATTTTGTTGCCAAAGGTCCCATCGTCCATGAGCCAGGATGCACTAGAGGCTCAATTCAATCTGCCCTTGGCGGCAGATGAGAACACCGTGCCGTATATTTCCACCGACAAGAGGCCAACGGGTGAAATGTGTGAAAGGTATGAAATGTGTGATGTAAGATTACCAGGATGGAATCAAGCCAAAAAAAACCAGACACTATCATGGTAACACATTACATTAGTATTCTTTCACTTCTGTCAGATATTTTTTACATTTTCAGGATTTCATAATCAGATTTTGTTGACGGCAGGACCGGTGCATTTCAGGCCCAGTGCTTGGAAAGTTGGATAAGTTGGATCAATGATCAACTGATGCTACTGCGACCTGAATGTTTCAACGACTGAATGGATTGTTTGCAAGGACGGACCGTCCTCGAACAGGCAGGAAAAAATTTCAGCATAAAACCAACCAACCAACCGTTGAAAGATTCAGCTTTGATGTTTGTGCAGGTCGGGCCGCTCTCTCACCCCAGAGGAGAAAGAGGCCGAGAAGGCCGCAACGGGCCGCGACATGCGGAATGCTTCGTTCATGTCCGACGTGTCCGACGTGGAAAACCGGAAATTCGGTCCACAAAAAAAGGCAAGACTTCAGACGCTGGTGAATAACTTTGCAAAGAAGGCATGGTTTCCAACTTTTGATTTCAGATTTTTGAGATCTTAGAATACAAAGTGGAAACATGTATCATGTGATAACTTTCGAGAGCCATTCCAGTCTCTTGAGATGGAACTGATGGAATTCAACAAGATCAAAATTGAAGACCCATCACATCGCTTCGCAAAGACTGTGACATTTGTGACATTGGAAGTTTCTGGAAGTTTCTATACTTTTGTTGTGGAAGGCGGTACGAGGTTGTCCCTGCGTGTGCCCTGTCTTTCCCAAAGTCGATTTCGCGTGGAGACGCAGATGTTTTTTCAGTGGGACGTCGGCTGACATGGAGGTACTTTAAAGAAGGCACAGCACAAAGATTTGTGACTCAGTATCGCATCGACTCAGACTCAGCTTCTGAATGGCCGAATGTGTGAGTGTTTCTCTTGGCACTTGTGGGATCAGTGGGATCTGATTCTTTTGATTGCAACGGAGGACAAGAGCCTGGAATATCTCATCCTTGTCAACCCAAAGGTCTTGGCAGAATTTGCATGGAAAACGTTGTGAAACCTGCCTCTCAAATTCTGTTTCGATTTTGTAGATTTGGATGATCGAAGAATCGAAACGTTCCACTGATTTACTGCTTGCAGATGTTGCATGTTGCAGGAGCCAGGAGTCACCGAGGTAACCTGTCCCATTGCGGCGATCCAAGACATCTACTCACTGTCTGAAGATGGTTCGTGCCAAGCTTGGCTTGGCAATTCATTGAAACGTCTTCAAAAATGTCTAAAAGTTAAGAACATTTGGAAGTTGAACATCCTTTCAGCTACAGAGAATCATATCTTTCAGTTGAATGGCTTCAGTTCCGCATTAAGGAGCTGCTTTCCCCCAGAAGTGGTGAAATCGCTAGAATCACAGGCAGCGTCGGGAGGATTTTGGCGTAGCAAAATTGCATGCACGAGAGCTTGGAAGTTGGAAGCGTAGACGGCGTAGACTGCAGACGTCGGGAATGTTGGAATTTGCATGGGAAGTCCGGATTATTTTCTGGACAAGTCCTGACGACAAGGTGTTTCGGTTTGGTTGCCAGGACAAAGAAAGGTTACTGATGATAGTCCAAAACCAAGGATGCGGAATATGAAGCTATAACAACTTCGCAAAATCTTTGCCGCCGACAACAAACATTTTGACATTTTGACATTGAGGTCTTCAATGACTCAGATGGAAAGTTGTTCAGGCGCCAAACAAATCGGTGTTGGAAAATCAAGTGTCTTGTGATCTTGCGATGAAGTCGCCAACGACTCTGCGAGTGTCTCAGGTTCTGCTTGGTTGAGGAATCGAATCAGAGTCGAGACGATTTCCTTGAATGCATGAGGACGGACGTGATGTCATGATGTCTAATGCTGTGACGGAAGGTCGGGGGATTTTGCTAGGGACAACTGGTACCAAGTATAACTGGATGCATCTAATAGCACGCAGGCAAGATTGTGTTTGCAGGCAATGCTTCGATATTTCATCCATGTACATTAAATATATATACGGATACTGTCCAAAATGTAAGTTGATTTGCTCATGACGTGTACTTTGTGCAAATCAAAGCACTTGGAGGATCCTTTGCATTTATGCACAATCGAGCCCAAATGAGCGTTAAGGGCATCTGAAGGCCGTACTCTAGAGTCTGTGAGTATGGAAAGCAGGCTCTGGAGCATGTCCAACATTTCAAAGCACAGAGCTGATTCTGCATTTAATTTGTGTACGTCTTGGTGTCTTGGTTGGCAATATTCCTCCATGTCCAGTGTTATATCAGGAAACCTGCTTCTGTGTGATGTTTAGGCTGGTGAAAAAAAGCCTTAGTCTTGACAGCATGCTCCAATTTGGTTTCACCCCAAACATGCTCACCAGGAAGAAAAAAGGTCGGCCATTTGACGCATGATCCAACATGATCCAACATTTTCCTCAACCTCAACGCTTGACACGGTGATGTATGGAACCATAGTGAAACATTGGTACTTGTCACAAGTTTCGCACTCGCTGCTGCTGGATTGCTACAGGTTGTGTAGGAACACATTGCCCAGATGAAAAAAGATGCAACATGAGTTCCATGCAACATTTAGATGAAACATGATGACAAGGGGTACAAAAACTGGGTCAAAATATATAAAGTTTTGGTCTCCATGTTGATGCTGAATTATGGACATCAATGTAGCAACAATCTCTCAAGTCTCCAGATTTGAAATGTCCGAGGAACATCATTACCTACCTTCATTTTCCATGTTTTCTCACTTCTGTAAATGATGTCTTTTTGGAGAGGTTTTCTCACCACTTTCAGCTTCAGGGTCACAGCTTCAGGCATTTTGCAGCACTTTTTTCGCCGTGACATGGCCCACCTTGAGCGCGATGGAAGATGCGGACACAGGCGTTGGAAGCCATTGAGAATCGGACTAGAAATATCAAGTATGAAGAATGAACGCATAGGCGAGGAGAGGAATATTTACAAAACATCTATGTCGCAAGATCTTTCAACCGCCCTACGAATTTTCAAAGCAAAAAATAACACAAATACCGTTAGATAGATCAAGAAATACACACATGGAGTGCCAAGAAAGACAACAAGAACTCATAAATTCCTCAATCAGTTGGTCCAATCACCTGGAGGTGATAAAAATGCAGCCGCTTGGATGCATTCAGGTGTTTTTTTTTATTGTATATCCTTTGTATCATTTTCGTTCAAAACAATAGCCACACGACTCTTGGAATTGACGAGATCCAAAAAGTTGGCTCTAGTGACTTTTGCATGGCTCAAGGCTGACGAGGCAGAAGACAGTGACGAAGAGTGGGGAAATTGGTCTGCGGGAGGCACTTCTGATGACAGTGGCCGACCAAAGCTGATTTGATGACAGCAGAATCATCATGATTTGCTATGCGTAACATAAGCCAATTAAATCAAATTAAATCAATGATCGATTCGGCCATGGAAAAAGACTTGGATAGCGCTGTGTAGAGGATTGAAAGATTTAGAATGATTCAGCATGATTCAGCACTTTTCCACTTCACTTTGTGCCAGGAAAGAAGGACCGAACCAGAAGACGAGCATTTTACTCGAGCTTCCAACTTCGAGTTGTTTTTTGGATGTTTTTCCTTGCGTTTCTGGGGTCCAGAAGGCTACAGTTTCAACATCTTATTGTCCGCAGGAAGGTGCTGAAGGCCGAGATTTGAATGTCCAAATCTGGTGGTTTTTTGATTTCTTGCTATTCAATCTCTTCATAGCTTTGCTTTCAATAAGATTTAAGATGTTTTCAATTTATTCAATCTGAAAATTTCAGGTGAAGATGAGAAGAAAGCCCAGGACAGCTTATTGACTTCAAACCAGAAGAAGAAATTTTGGTCTTTCACATCATGCAATTTCACTCTTCACCGTCTAAAAATTAGCTTCAAAGGAGCCAGCTCCCTTCACTCGAATCCTTCTGAAGGGTAAGGGGAAGGGAAATGATGGCGGACGTCCTGGAGGTGCATGGCCCGGCCACGAAAATGCTTTAAGATGCTTTTGCTTTTTTTTGTGTCGCGGACATTGGACAAGATACAAGGTGATACAAGATCACATCATTTAAAATTTGCATCAAAAGTTTGGAGAAACTTCTGGAGATTTTCGAATTCCACCGAAAACATCCAAAAACCACGAGGTCGCCGGCGAGACCGTGGACACGACCGTGGACGACGCCACAGGGACCATGGAGACCGGAGACGTGGCAAGGAGGGGAAATGCGAAATGCAGTGGATGGAAAGATGACCTTGTGAAGTTATAGATATCAAGAAATATATATATATAGTATACATATACGTAAGATAATGAACATAAGATAATGAATATAGATATAGACAATGATATTAATATATATGATAAACATTTTTTTGTATTGTATTAGTGTATTGTGCCTATTTTTTGCTGTTATATTTCGCATAGCCAGCGATGCACTGCACAAGACCGTAATGTTGGTATCGGGTTTGCCGTGTTTGCATCAAAATCCGGTAGGTTTGCTATCTGTTTCCTTCGTGCTCTTGTCCTTGCTGTTGTGGTTTTGGTTGTTGTTGCGGTTGTGGCGTCGTTCCAATGTCATCATCATCCTTACCGTCCTCGTCCCCGAGAAGTCCAAAATCCAACTGACCTGGTCGGCGGAACATATCAATTGGCATGAACGATATCATCGTGATGAAGATAATTATATTCTATTGAAAATTGAATGGGACCTTACCAACGGACCCCTAAGTACTCTGGTTTAGGGGTGATTTTTCAGTGGGTCCTGTTGGAGATTTCTTGGATATAAGTGATGAAAATATAAAAAACTGAAATCTGTAAGAAGATCTTCTGCAAACGAATTGCGTGGGAAGTTTCTGCACAGGCCGGTGGACATGGCGGGAAGGTGTGGCTCGGGTTTTGGAGGAATCAGCTCAGCACGTAAGGATTGACATAACCATGTCGCAGATATTGAATTGTTTATCTGATCAGCAAACAGTAAAGTGTGGTTTTGTCCCAATCAATCAAATTTTGAGGTTGAAATCTGGAGAAATGTTTCATGTGCAAACAGATGGATTGCGGCAAGATTTGTGTCGTCAGGGCTATTTTGGCTATGGAAAGAATGGCAAGAACGGCAAGGACGGGAAAACTCTGTAGACCTTCTGACCGGAGAACAGGTTGATTCGGCGAATCGGCAGGAGTTGTTTGGTCTCTTTATCAAGAAGCCTGGCCAAGTGGTTCCACCCAAGGCATGGACGGTGCATGCAGCTATGCCAGCTATGCACTTGGCACTGGTGAAACTGGTGACACTGGTGACCGACTTTGAAGGCACGGCCTGGTGTGGGGCCAGCACCACCAAAGATGCCACCACCACAACATTTGTTGCTCGGGTTCCCAAGGCTTTCCTTTGTTGTAGATTTCAATGCATAGTTTCACTAGGATGTGTGGAGTTGCAGATCTTACTGAATTTCCTTGGCAATTTTCAAACCGATTGGCTTGTGCCTAAGGCAAGCCAGGCCGGGGGTGCCTCAGGACTGCCATGGATGCTCCTGTCTTCCGTATTGTTCTTTTGATTTGCATGCTCCCAAGTTTTCATTTGAAACTTCATGATTTTGTTGTCTTTTGTTGTCTTATATTGACTTTCTCTCTTATTTTCCCTCACTTTTTCCATCGAATCAGCAACTTTTGACGAACTCTTCTTCAAATTCGAAGCCTTCCCGACACTAAATTCCAGAGATTGTTTAGGCCATAGATCTTTTTTGCCGGATTGTAGCCACAGTGTCGATTTTGAAATAAAACTTAAACCATGTTTTTCCAGGAAACAGCTGTTGAGTCGATTCTGTTGGGCAACAACTTCTTCCATTCCTCTCACACTGTGCCATTCACATCTTTCATAGCACAGCTGGTACTGGTAAGTGCGTGTTCCCTCTCTTCTCCTCTTATCTCATCATCTTATCTCTTTATCTCCCCTTATCTCCATGCGCGATGTATCTTCCTAGTCCTTCCCTAGTTTTCCCTCATGGATTGCATAAAACTTCTCAGTTTCCAAGCTGTGTCTTGGGCTAAAAGTACACATCTACTGGACTTCTGGACCCCTGGACCTCACCCTCGTCGCCGGTGCGTCCCAGGAGCCGCGAATGAGCCGCCCCGTGGTCATCCGGCCCGTGTCGTTGATCCGCCCACGACGGCCATTGGACGATCTCTTGCGGAACATGGAATGGCGACCCCCACCGCCACCGGTGCTCGCACCAGGGGCATCTGCACCTGGGGCGCCTGCTCCGCTCCCGCCACCTCCACCCAATGGTCCTAGTGGACCTGGACTCGCATTTTCAGCCTTTCCCACCAGTGCGGTGCCCTAATGCTGGATGCAATATACGAAACGCTATGTCATCATCACATCATGTCATGTTTGCAACCAAAGTTGCCGTGTCGTTCTATCATTCTTTCGTGGGTTGAATGTTCTCAGGTGTTCCCCCACCCCCGCGTCCTCACCCGAAGATTCGGCCCACTCAAAAACGAGCAGCGCCGTCACGGCACTCAGCGCATGTTTTTTTTTTGCGAACCGCGAAGAGTCACGCAGCCACGATGAGTCACGGCTAAGGTCAGATGTCTCCGCAGGTCTGGCTACTTTGGTCGCTGACAATTTGAATTGAGAACACAGTAGCCATTTTTAATAAACATTCCGATATTTCATACAGTCTTTGCAAGTCTGCTTTCAACACAATGATAGACAACTTGTGAGAAGTTTTCAGGTGGGGAAGCAAAGCGTGCGCGTGGTTTTGAGCTGAGTAAAATGTGAATTAAGATGGACTGAATTCAACAATGAACATGAAGCATACTGAAGTATGGTTTAAAATTTCCAATCTCTCTCAAAGTATTTTGTGGGTTTGCTTGCTAAGGCATGAAGAATGTCTTTGCGAAAGAGTTACAAGAATGGCTTAGTGAAATGGACCGTGGCAGAGGAGTGATGCTTCGCTATGAGGAGGCAGTTGAACTCCAAGGCAATCGAAGTTTTGAGTTCAGTGTGAAGTTTCCACAGGCATTGCTCCAATACAGTGGCTGGGAAGAATTGCTTGAACGTGGCGCGGACAAGTCGTCGCTCGGTGTACAGTGGATTCACAGTAGGTCTTAAAAGATCTTAAAGGTCTCAGATTCTTGGTGGTTTCTTGGTGTTTTCATCAGATGCTGCACGAAAACTTCACGTGCCATTCCGGCCATTCATCTCCAATCTCCCAGGTATGAGGAGACTTTGATCGAGACCGTCGACTTTGAAACACGAGGTGCTCATTATTTCACTTCAAAGTCGAGTTAAGTAGTTTTGCATCCGAGTTTCTACGGAAGACGGTTCCGTCGGTCTATTCAATCTTCACAAGGTCATTTGCTGATGTTTCAGAATGGCGTGCGCAAGAAGAGAGCTAGACTGGGTTCTCAGCTTTTCCAGAGCACACAGGAGTCAGATTCATTCTGAATTTGCAGAACATCTTATGATTTTTTCACAAGGTTTGAAAATGCCACTGGAACTCTCATGACAGTGACTGAGGCATGAATCTTCCCGAGGAGATTTCCGGAATCGTGCGGGATTGACAACATAGCTCCATGACGTTTTCTCATTGTTTTCTCGGGTTGCTGCAGGATTCCTCCACGACTGCGACTTCCTTCACTCGGCCACGGGCAAAGGCAAGCATTCTTCCCGATACTGCATGCATGGAAAGCATGGAAAGCATGGAATGCATGGAATGCAGGATACACTGTTATACAGTTATACACAGTTTTACAAATCTAGGATACATGGTGTGAAGACGTGTGACGTAACAATTATAATGGCAGAAAAAATGAAGTCATCGCAGATACGTTTCAACCAGACTTGCTAGGCAGCATGATGGAATCCGGTTATGTTATGTTATGTTTGATGTCTGGATCGCTCACATTCTCCAGGCAATGCCTGTCAGCTTCATCAAACCTGTGCCGAAGTTTGAATCTTGGAATTCGCGGAGATTTCTGGATGCGAAGAGATACTATGATGAATTATGATGACTTACTTACTTATATATATATATATATATATATATACGTATTATATAACTTCAAAGGAGTTTCACAATGATTTCATCATGATTTCAATTTTCAACTTTTGGCGAAAGAGTTGTAAAAGATCCACAAGAGACCTGTCAGGGTACACAATCACATCCGAACCATCCGAATCTGATCTTGTTCAGGGCACGTGCTCAAGCAACAGTGCCACAGGCGGGCAGAAAAATCAATCAACGGTATGTATCAAGATGTCAACAAGTTATCAACAAGAATAAACACAACATTTCTAGACTTACCGAATCCAGAGACTCAACGCACTATTTTTCATCCTTTGATCCAATGCAAGGCAGGAACTCTCCCAGAGGTGCCGAGATTCAAGATTCAGAGTTGAATCATTTAGAGACAGAGATGACCGGAAATGACATGATATGTTATTTTGTTTTTCATGAGACTGGCAAGTTTCATGAAAACGTATCTGTTTTTAAGGAGCATCTTTGAAAGATGCTAGGAAATGACTATGAAATGACTATGAATGAACCAAAATGAAAAGTCAGAAATTCACGAGACAACATTGGTTACATCCGTTGTTCGAAAACAGCATTGGGGCTTACTCAACACACGAGACAACTTGACAACTTGACAGCTTGACACAGGAAGCCGAGGAAGCCGAGGAAGCCGCGGAAGGTGAGGGAGCTGAAGCTGCGGAAGCCGAAGCTGAAGCTGAGGGAGCAGCATGGGAGGGCGAGTACGAGGCGCCACTAAAAAATGAATTTCAATGAATTTCATGGATCAATTTTTTTTTGTAAAGGAAGTATTTCCTGAGAATTGTAGATTTTCATCTGTAGAAGGAAATGAAGCAAATTTCTCATCAACAATAGGTGTATCTTCTCCTTCCCGGACAAACATTGCTGGCTGTGTCCACCTCTTTGGGCCTTTGTCGGTTTGTCGCTTCATTTGTCTCCCAGCATGGCGGCGTTGTCTTTCGCTTTGGTTCCCCCTTCGTTTCGGAGGTTCCGTTTTTTTTTTCCGCCTCTTTCGGCCTTAGTCTTCGGTTTGTCTCCTTTTCGTGGTGGTGACCGGTGGTGTACGGGCTTTTGGTCATTGTCATCAATTTTTGTCAATTTTGTTCTTTATTTCTTTTCGAACTTGTCTCCTGGTCTGCTTATTGGTGTCCGTTCTCCCTTGGTGTCTTCCTTTTGCTTGCTTCTAGTTGGCAGGGTCATAGGATTTTTGGTTCTCTATTTGCCTCCCAAATTATCTCTTTGCTTGTCTCCTTGTTGTTGGTTTGGGTGGGCTGATGTGGGAGAATTTGGCTCTTATGTGCATCCTAATTGCTTGTCTCTTTACTATCACTTGCGTATTGTTGCTTTGTTGTTGTCTTCGTTAAACGTAATGTTTTGGCACAGGAGATGGATCCAATGTACATGGAAGGTGAAGGAGGAGAATCGGAGGTCGAGCGTCGGAGAATCGGACTTTACTGTTGAAATGGAGTGAAATCGAGTGAAAGAGGACGATGTTGTGCCATTTACATCCATTCACTTATGGTTTCAAAGTCCTGCAGTGTTTGTTCAACACATATTTTTCAGAGTAAACTTTCATGTTTAGGCCAGATTTTTTGCACCTCTGACCCGCAACTTGTGCCAGGTGGATGGTGAAGCAGATGAGGAGTGGCAGGACCTGTGCATCTTTCATAGCTTTCATTTGGCATTTGTCATTGCCGCATGTCCCGAATGTCTTAAGGACTTGGAAGGAATGGAGCCTGAACTTCAAATGGAAGAAGACTCCGAGGTAGGTGGCAGGTGGCAGGTGGCAGGTGACAGGCATGATAGCAAAGGATAGCAGTCGGATAGCATATCATAGCTGCTATAGCTTATGATAACTTACGAATGATGTATAGTGATGGCTTATGATGGCTGGTGGGGTTCAAGTGGAGCAGAGATCCATTTGCAGGAGGTACCAGCAGAGGAGACCGTGGAGGATCCGGAAGAGGACGAAACGATGCAGAAGCTTTGGAAGGCGAACATGCAAACTTTTTCAAAGATTGTCGCAGTCTTTCAAGAATCTTTAAGTGAATCTCAGTTTTTTTCCCCGGAATTCTCAATGTGCGGCTGAAAAGGGCGGTTCTAGGACGAGGGTGAGTTCCGGAGAGGTTTGGGGCATGATTCCCGTAAGGTTTAATGATAGGATTCTCCAACATGTTTTCTGTTTCTCGTATCATGTTGCATGTTGTAAAACATGAGAAATTGATGAAAAAATCTTAGGCTTTTACACGACTCAACGACTTGGCAGGGAGTCCTGTCACCAGAAGCGAAGCGGAACAACGCGTACGAGGAAGCGGAGTCTCCTGTGAGAATCTTTTAGCAATCTGCAATTTGGTTATAGCGGGTGTTTACTAGTCTTGCCCAACCACTGCCTCACAGCGTAATGGACAATCAAACTGTAAAACAACACAAGATTCTGTCCAAATTCTCTTTCGCCAAGGGGGCCTTTCCATTTCAAGCACTCTAGTGACGTCACGTTCATTAAATTAAAAACATGAATCTGAAAAAGTCCTTGCAGACTCTAGACACTCATGTTACAACTTGGTTTACATGTGAGAAAGAAAGGGTTAAGTGAGAAATAGCATGCAGTCTTACTTACTGATCAAATAAAAAACATGTCCAAGAATTAAATCGATTTGATATGAATGATAAATTATGCATTGGCCTTGAAACGCAGGAGGAGGGAGAAGAGGACTGAAATCGAAACGACATTGACAATGTTTTGGAATTTATTCGCTTATTTCGCTTATTTCAAGGACAGAACTTGTGTTTTGATCTTGTAGGATGGGGATGAGTTCGAGGAGGTCGGGAAGTTGCAGCGCAGAACAAAACCATTGGAGACATTGAGAAAGAGAGCATCAAACAACTTTTTTTTAAGACGAAGAAATCATGAAGAGATGATGAAGACATGAAGAAATGAAGGAAGAAACCACCTTGTCTTTTTTTTAGAAAAAATCAAATTGCAACAAGGTGATGGTGGAAGAAGAGCAAGAGGTTCCCGTCGGCAAAGTCGGCCAAGTCATCCCTCCGCCGAAGAAGGGAACCTTTGGAACGGGAGCCTCGGGGGCCTCCCAGCCACCGCTGCCGGCACTGCCCAAGCCACCATCGCTGCCCAAGCCGCGTCCACCGACCTATGGCTACGGTGCGCAACTGTCGTGTTGCACGTTGAGTGCCAACAAATCCCAAACATTCACAAACATTGACAAGAACTATACGGGAATCACTTCTTTTTCGTGTTTTTTCGAATGTTAGTGATTGTTTCACGAATCCCCTTTTTCGGATTTCACCAGGACGTGCAGTTCCTGAGCCCAGCGCTCCACCAGCGACCACACCGACTTTGGCACCCTCGGGGTCGGTGATCCCGAAACTACGACCGGCTGTGCGACCGGCTGTGCGACCAGCGGTCCCAGCACCTCCACGTTTCTTGGTTTTAACAGAAAGCAGTGAGATGATTCTGATTGTAATATCTTCTGACTATGCGACTGTAATCTGATGAATGTTTGACATGATTATGCGTCTATTACAACACGGGTAATCAGAGATAGCATCTGGAGTGTGTAAACATTATATGTAAACATTATGTAAACTTTATGAACTTTAAATTTTCTCAAGTGGCACTTGGTGACTCCAAACTTTCGACCCGCAGGTGGTCCTGCATTCGCGACGCCGGTACGCGTTCCTCCCAGAGTCGCGAGTGTCGATTCCTTGGTTTTGGGATAAATGTCATGACAGAATTGAGGTTTATCCACATGGCTTTTGGCACATGGCTTTATTATTTGAGGTCTATGGGCAGTAACCGGCAAGGTGCAACCGGTTGGGTCAGTGGGACAGTTGGGACTCTTTTCGAAGTGAAACAGTATAGACGTCTTCGATGAGAATGTGGGAATAGCAACCCTGAACCAAAGGAACCAAGGACTGGTGGACTCAGATTTTATGGAGTTTCAGTATTTTGAGTCCGAGTTTAATGATCGTTACCTGAGATTTGACATTCAGTAAAGAAAATATGCTCTTGCAATCTTTTGCAGTTTTCCATGTCTTTCCAAAGTCTTGCTGTAAGTGGATCAAAGAAACAGCTAGAGCATGAAGTCTTGGTCTGATGCCTGAAAGAAGTCATATCCGATACAGATCCAGCTAGTTGGAAATGTCACAAGTGATTAGAGACATGAGGCAGTATCATAACTGCACAGCCACAGGCTGCAACTTGTGGCGATGAACAGAAGAGTGGTGTTGAAGAAGTCGCATATGCCGATGCTGAAATGACTTGAAGATTTGATTGCGAAGGTTGCTGGATGTGGACAGCTTTGGATAGCACTTGGATAGCATTTCAGATTCGGCTGAGGAGATGCTCTCAAATGCTCGCTGTACCTTTTGGCCCAGATTTTCTTGAGGCTGGCTGGCGAGCCAACGGAAATTTCTAGGAACAAAACTAACTCAGTGAGAGCAACCGAGCAACTCTGGAGATACAAGCGTTGAACAAAGTGACATTGAGTAACATTGATTAGCTTCATCCAGCATGGATCATAGATCGCAGGAAAGTTGCAGATGTGATGGATTTTGTAGCCAATTGATTTCATTTGATAATTTGATATGATTTCATTATATTTCATTAATTCTTGATCAACTGGGGTCTTGGTGCCATGGCTCCTTGGTCTGCGCACTTCTCAGGATTGAGTCAACAATGTTTGCATTTTCGGATGACTAATCTGACTAATCCACCAAATTCTAGGTTTTGGGCCTTGGCGTTTTGGTTGGAATGTCAGCTCTCAGAAGCAAGTCGACTTCGGGTTGAAAAGTTGAAGTTGTGGACCTTGTCCATGTGGAAAGTTCGGCTTTGATGAATCTTTCTATGGCAAGAATTAGATGAGTTTATCAAGCGATTGAAAAATTGTTTCTATT
Organism: Breviolum minutum Mf 1.05b.01; assembly: GCA_000507305.1. Classification (NCBI taxonomy): domain Eukaryota; class Dinophyceae; order Suessiales; family Symbiodiniaceae; genus Breviolum; species Breviolum minutum. The sequence goes on along the minus strand of DF242287.1, from coordinate 42,290 downwards.
TTTAGCTTTGATGCATTTACCAGGCTAGCAGTAGATGCAGTTTTTGATTTTGGTGACGCAGTTGCAGTTGGATTCTGAGTGGCACATCCAAGTGAGAATCAGAAATGAAACATGAAACAATGTTGAACGGAAATCAAAGACAGAGACCACACAGAAAATAGAAAACAAAACCCAAAGAATACACTGATGCAACTACTAAAGATACAAAGGGAATCAAAGGAAGACACTGGTGGCCGAGGCAAAGTCTTATTACTGCACCTTGCTGTAGCGAGCCTCAAAACCTTCCCTAAAACCTTGTGTCGTTGGCTCACCACTCACCACTCGCACCACTTTCACCACTCCCGAATCTAAGACCCTCAATGTTCAGCTTCCCGTTCGTCCTACGCGTAGCGAACCTTGGCAACAATCTAGGGATGCAACATTTTTGGCATTTCGGAATTTTTCGTTCAATCGGCAAGGATCCCTGTGGTCTTCTCGGGCATTTGTATTCTGGCAAATTTGTGCAGGGCCCAGATTTCAGGCCTTCGGCCTTGGACTTCACATTCCTTGATGCTAATATATTTCGTGTGATTTGTTTACGAAAGACAGTTGACTAAAGTTGATTATGGATATTGTTGGATTATATGATTATATGAATTATATAGAATTATTTGATTATATATTGTATTTGTGAGAAAAAACGACATTTTGACTTTCTTCAGGTCGTTTCATGATTTTCGTTGGACCTGTTGAGCTGTTCTTGAACCAATCAAGGATCAGTACCCGGTCGGTGTTCCACGTGGGTACTTGCTTAGCAGCTCACTCAAAACAAACGTTTCCAACATGTTTTCACTTTTGTCTGTGCAACCCACTAAGCCAAAAAAGACCGCGTCATGCAGTGTCACAATGATCATGCAATTGAAGTGCAAATCAAAGGTGCTGCTGCTGGGTGGCTCACCTTGCTTTGCCCTTTCTGTGAACGCGGCCACTTTGTCCAATTCAGATGTTGGTCGAGTTGGATGTGCTGGGAGGTGCTTGACATTTCTTGGCAATGCTTCACTCATCTCCACTCATCTTCAGTCATCCAAAACATCCAAATCCATTGTCAAGGTACAAATTTTATAGGCACCAAGTGTATCATGTTTGTCATGTTTTGCTCTTGCACCGCATTTTTCAATGCACTTTGAGGTTTCGAAGATGTGCTATAGTGACTTACCACCTGCAATGGCAATGTCTACACTCCGAGGAACTCATTCGGCATCTGGTCAGAATGCAGGGATGGACAGCCAAATCGTGTGCTGTGAAAGCATTTTGTAGTTGATTTCCAAGAGAAATATATAGAAAAAGGACGAGATTTTCACTGCCTTCATTTAAAATTTAAAAGACTCACCCTCGAGGCCATGGCTGCTGTCTTCGCCGCTAGCATCCTGCTGGAAGCTGTGCTGACCCAAAAGGGAACTCATTTGTTGACGAGATCATACGAATTCATATGATATCAGATATATCTGTCGACGATTCGCTTCCCTGCCTTTGGGGCCTCTGAGGCCGGCGCTTCGCAGAAATCCAAAACACAGTGAGCCGTGAAAACGTGATGCAGAATCCACCGTGGAAGCACAGTGACTGACAGAAATTGAGGGATGTTTGATGTTTGTTTGTTCATAGTTTTTTCGTGAAGACTGTGAGACTCTTTTTAACACCGAAATCCGAAAAAACGAACAGAGCACCTTTGGGGCTCGAGTCGAGTCGAGTTGTCTGTTGTTGTTTGATGATTTGATGTCGAGTTTTTCCATCTTTTCGCATCTCGTGGATGGAAGAGAAACTTGGCCGAAAAAAGGATGACATCCATGACATCCATGACATCAGTTGAAGGTTTGACATGGTTTGACTGGGTTTGATGAATTGCATGGGTTGTTAACAGCCATGTGCCAAGGAGCAAAGATGGCCGAACTGACCAAACTTCCAAGGCACACATTGACTGTTGACTGTTGAAGCAGGAGAAACAAAGCGAACGACGAGTCTTTCCCGCTCATATCTTCTCAGGATATTGATTTCAACGCATATCGGATCTATGACATATCACAGATCTTTGCTTTTCTGTACAAGCTTTGTCCTATCACATACTAATCAGGCAAGAGAGAGTGTAGTCTCCTTGAGAAGACGAGGACAGCAGCAACTGTGTTTCCATCAAAGCGCATAGTCAGTATGTCAATCTCGACGTCCGCATTTCTTTTGTTTGTTTGGGATGCGACTCTCTTGGAAAGACTCCTTTGCCTTGACCTCTTTCAATTGGAGTGATTATGCTTACTTTTGATCACATGTTCATATCATGTTCATCATTTTTCCGAGATGTGTGACATTTGGGTTTGTACTTTGCGAAGCTCGCCAGGATCACAAGTGACTTTGGAAGTTCGATCCAAAAGCTATGGAGCAAAGCTGTTGACTTCACATCGTTTGCCTGAGATCATCAATGAGATTGGCATCGGATGGTATCATATTTCGTCCTTCGTGATGTTGGTTTGCATGCCCCTTGCTGAAGGTGCTGGGATGATCGTTGCTTGGCTGAGTGAAGCTGAATCCATGAAATCGTTAAGTCATGGGTTTCCAATACGTTTCCAAATCTTTGAATTCTGAGGTGATGACCAACATCACCCACTCACTGAAGCATGACTTTCACTTGTCAAACTGGCAAGCTGGGAGCTTGGACCTTTGGCAGAAGGGGTTTTCCAACTGTTTCCTCCCTGTTTTCCGTATTTCTACTCTTAGAAGTTGGGTTTTTCTTTACTGTTCTATTGGTTTGGCAAATTCTTCAAAGCTGCGTTTCACCTGAGTGCCTCAGGATGCATTTTCATTCACTGGCCTTGCTGTGGGGCATTATGTGGCAGGCTTCTTGGCAGATTTGAAAGGTCGACGACTACCCATCGTCCTGGGGTACCTGGGAATAAGCTTGTTATGCCTCTTCATGACCATGTCCTCTGGATACAAATCCATGGTGTTCTTGCGCATTCTGCACGGCATTGCCTGTGGTATTGGTGTACCTCCAGCTATGTCTATGATTGCAGAGATTATGCCGAACGACTGGCGACCTTTCATGTTCATTATTTTCTGGAGTTTCACTGCGGTTGGCGAAACCTATGGTGCTGCTGGGTTGGTGATCTTCATGCCTGAGTTGAAGGAAGACGCTTGGAAACAGGTGCACAGAAATCTGTATGCCAAAAATCCGGTGGGAATCAAGTTTCCGATGAGAGATCAAATTTATCAGATCGTTAAGTCATGAAACGAAAAAGGACATGATCAAGAGGATCATGATGATAGATTGATCAAGGACCATGAAAAGCAACGTGGTTGGACTCCGGTTGTTGAAATTTTGGTGCAGGTGGTCCTGTGGTCAGCTTTTCCAGCCTTTGCTATGCTGTGCCTTTGTCAATCATGGCTGGAATGCATTGCATTATTTTGTCATACTTTTTCCTAGGATTATGTGACAATGTGTCCATTTCGCATTTCATCATTGATCACCGAAAATACATTTTTGTTCATGCCAACTTCGACTAGCAATAAATCCTGGAGAGCTTTGGAACATTTTGCAGCTCTTGAGGCTGCTGTGTTTGGCTCGGCTACAAGAAAGCGCACATTGGTTAGCTGTCCGAGGGCGCCTTATTGAAGCACGAATTGTGCTGGAACATATGGCCAAAAAGAATGGGACTCTTGGCATCTCAAAATCCTTTGACAAATTCACGGATTTGACAAATTCATGGGACAATCTTCCTTTCACCACCCAAGGAAAGCGCACATTTTGAGGAAGCTGGGCCCTCCACCGTCCTATGACCTTTCCCTTCTTTACAATGTCACAGGAATTACGGCGCGACAAACAAGTCGTGACTGGTCTGCGAATTTTCTAAACTCACCTCATTCAAACCAAGCTGTCTGAATTTGCTTAATATCTTTCAAGATTTTTTCATCCATCAAATTGCAGGGAGAGGAACCAAAGTTGGGACGAAACGCCAAGGTGATCGTGAGAATGAGCCAGGTCATGAATCCGCTCATGCTTCTCCCACTGAAATCATCAGGACATGCGAGTGGGAGAGAAGTGCTGGCATGAACCAGGGCTTTTAAATGCTATCATCTTTTCATGATGTCAGCATCATGTCATCATCGTGTCACGTGCATTATTTGAACAGGATTAAATCAAGAGTCGCTGCCTCCTAGACATCACAGTGTTCAGTTTCAACACTAATAGCAGGTTGGAGGCACTTAAATTCACTCGTATTTCTGGCATGCATCATGCAGTCAAAACCACCAGGATCTTGGTCCAGCCAAATTTGTTGAAGATGGACTTTTGGCTGCAAATCTGATAGAAACAACACCGATCAACATTTACATTTTGCATCTTTGCTATTGAAGAGTCTCGCCATGTATTCATGATGTATTCATGATGTCTCATCTTCCAAAAGGAATCCCAAAACATCCATGACTTCAAAGGTACTGCTCTTCAGCGTGCTGGCCAGTGTGGGCAATATCCAAACCTTTGGACTTAGCAACGTGTGGCCGGAACTCTTGCGTCACGAATCCCATGGTTTACATGACTTTGGCCCGGCTATGAAGTTGATGGTATTGGTGAGTGTGGGAATTCCTGTGGGAGGTCTTTGCGCCTTGATCTCGCATTCAAAGAAAGCCTCACACAAAATCTACATCCTCTTCTCAGGCCTATTAGGTTGTATTGGACTGGCATGTGTAGCAGCCTGGGAACATTCTTCATTGCTTTTGCTTGCGATGCTCATTACACACATGTCTGGAGACCCAGCTGGTGGTAGCTGTGGGCATTGGCCGAGAATTTGGCTCCGTCTTTTTCTTCGAGCTATGAAACGTCCAAGATGCAGCGCATGCTATCTCATGACTTACGGGTTGTTTTGAACATTTTTGAACTTCATTTCGCATCATTTAAAAACAACATTTTTGGCCTTCAGGTCGGGTACCTTGGAATATTCCGTGGCGATGATCTTCTGCGAAGAATCTTTTCCCACAGCCATCCGTGCTTCAGCGACGGGTGTCGTGATCTTCTGGGGCACCTTGTGGGCTGTGGCATCGCCATTGCTGCTGACACAGGCAGGTCACATCGGGTGATATCCATTGGTCTCCATCCGTTGATCTTGGACAAAAACATGAAAACATGAAATGTCATCAAATTAACATCAAATTATCGACTTTATCAAATGGAATTTGATTTGCCACTTCATGGTTCTCACCCATTGTCACGGTACATATGCTAATAACATCTAGTAACATAAGAACTATATCCAAGTTGATCCAAGTTGTTCTCACGTTTCTATTCTCTTAGACTCTTAGCCCATCCTGGTGGAACTTCTAGGTCGGAGAAAAAGGTTTCATTGCCTTTGCCGGTATCGCCTTCGCCGTAGCGGCGTTGGCCATCTTGCCTTTGAAAGAAACTCGTGGTCCACACCTGAGTTGATGAAAGTGATGAAAAAAATATCAAAACAAAAAAATAAATGATTCATAAATAACAACTTTGCAACTTACAACTTAGCTTTTTTTGCTATTTATTAATTGATTGAGAAAAACCAATTTGGCGAGGTGTGGAGCTCACGGACTTCACTGCGGCGACAGAGGCCGAGGCCGACGATGTCGATGCTGAGGACGCAGAGGCCTCGGAGGCCGAGGAGGAGGAGGACGAGGTGGCCGAGACCGACGAAGTACAGCTCTCGTGGCTTTTTGCCAACGGAACCATTGGTGCCTCGGGATGCATTTTACATTTTTTACATCGACAGATCTGTCTGTGCTTTTTGATAACTTGCATGCGATACTTCAAGCTGATGTGCGGGATCACTTCAAGCTCAGGTGCTGCGATGGAGTTATCGATGCTCTCAGGATTCCTGGGTGCTGTCCCTGGCGTATCCTTCACTTCGTTTTATTCTTCCATGGGTTTCATCATCGATCGTTGCAAGGACTCAAGTTGAAGCCATGACGCAGAAAATCATCCCTTTGAAACCTGGATGAGTCGATGAACATGGTAGAAAATGACAACAATACATCTTTTGATATATTTTTAATCATGCTGGAAATTGAATCAACTCCAACTGAGAGAGATTGACTACATTGTCCGCAGGACCGCAGTTTCTTCACCAAGGAGACTGGATGACTGATTGGGCTCGCAACATGGCAATTCCCCAAAGTAGTGCGCGGTCGTAGAAAACACATCACATGTAAAATCCAAATAAATAGATTTACTGTAAATGATGTGAAATGGATGTATGGTGACGGCCTAGGTAATTTGGGCATCACATGATGCCTGAATTTACTTCTGAACACGTCCATAGTGACATATGGCAAGGAGATGCTTCTTGGGAACAGTATCGCAGTGGTGGTGCTCTTGCTGATGCCGAAGATTGGACCCTGGTTGCAACATACATTTCAACTTCAGCGATCAATCTTTCTTCGTTTGGTGCTCAGTACTCACTGCTTGGCATTGGTTAATCTGCTGATGGCGTTGGCGGAGGATGAAATCAGTATGTTGCTGATGGGTGCAGTGCAGAGTTTTTTGAACGCCATGGTTTTGAACACGAGCCATTCGTTGGCTGCTGCAATGAATGGAAATCGGAGAGCTTGGGTTCAGCTCGGATTTCTCAGTGGTGCTCTTCTTCCAGTGATGACAACTCCATTTACAGGCTTTGGACCAAAGAGTCACTTAGCAAGTCGCATAGCTTTTTATGCGGTTCCTGCCAGCTATTGCTTTATCATTGGATTGCTTTTTGGAGTGTACCATCGGAAAGTGAGACCACATTTGGACAACGAAGAATCGTTGGATGACACTCTCCACCTTGGACCCTTGGGCAGGGGTAACATGGCAGAACTGGCGGAGGCTTACAGACGTTTCGAACGCCCAGATTTTTCAGTGGAGAGGCCTAGAAACTCTAACTCTTCCACTCCTGGATGGCACTTCTACGTGGCATTTTTGGCAGTGCTTTGTCACTTGGCAGGAAGGAGTCGGAATTTTGGACTTTCTTTCTTTTCAAATCGGGTTCAAATCCGACCATTGTTTTTGAAAAAAAAGTTTCGAGCTCGAAGCTGTAAGCGACTTTCTTTGCTTCTTGTTTAGAGATCAACTTGTGCAAACCATTGTGGATATAATTTGTAAATCGATGTAATTTGATGTAACTTGTGAAGTACTGATTTTGAGACCGTTTGCATTGGACTTTGTTGAGGTTACCAAATGTTCAGCTACTTCTTCGCTGGACTCTTTCCTTTGCTTGGTGATGCCGCGACTGCCTTCAATATGTATCTTTATATGATTTGTGGTGACATGTTGGGCAGCCTCATCGCCTTCATTTGGACCAGCTGTATGGGTTCCATGCAGCTTGAGACTGCAGTGGCCATCTATCAGAACATCACCTTCATGTCGCTTCTTCTTCTATCTGTTCTCAGTGCAACTACTGCACTTATCCCATCATTGGAAACCATCTCCCTGCAACTCAGTGAATCTGCCGCATCTGCATCATTTGAACCTCTGGTCTTCACGGTCTTCTTCTTCGGATCTTTCTCCAAAGCCGGATTAGAAGCGCTTTGCCCCAAAGTGGTCAAAGCACGTTTGGCCGGTGTCCTCCTTGGCTTGTTTGCTGTGCTCCTTTGTTATGAGACGGTGCTCAGCCGTTCCAACACGCCACCAAAGATGCAGGCCAGGGATCCCGAAAAAGTGACCCTGAATCCCAAGTACGCTCCCTTGAAGGAATCAAACTTTGGGGAAGTGAAACTTTACGTCAAAATGATAAAATATGCTAAGTCATGTTAAGTCAAACATGGTCCGTATATGTCATGTTTTCTCTGCGATTCACTGGATTTTCGTGCCGAGACTTTCTTCTGTAGGCTCATCTTGAGTCGCCTTTGGCGCCCTTGGCCGTCCACTTGCAGCGCTCCCAACGTCGTGTCTTCTCAGGTGGCTTGGAGGCCATGGACATCGGAGATTTGGAATGAACCATGAAAGACTGAAAGATGAGAAAAGATGAGATGTCAGTTCAATATCAAATTCAAAATTAGACTTTGTGACTTTGTCATCTAAAATTGTCGTGGACTGAGGTCACATATCCTTGGAGGTCTCATCCCGTGGAACTATGAGAAGAGAAGGCGAGACGTTGATCGGGACATGTTCGGACATGGCGACACGCGACATGCGTTTACATTGTCTTGCTGATATTCTTGTAGTCAGTCAAAGGATTGTCATTGTTTTGGTGTCTCAGATATCTTAAAGTCTTGATTAGACTGCCAATCAATTCAATGCAGTATGTGAGGTAGTATTTTGATGAGTTTTTCATTTTGCTTCTTTTTTCCATGCGGAGACTTCTTAATCCAGGTTGACTTGGCTACGATGACATGTGAGCAACTGAGATATGACTACATGACCTTTGATCGTTGCAAAACATGGGCTTTTGAAAAAGTGCAGACCGACCCAAGCTGCCAAGCTGCCAAGCTGCCACAGTGAGTGCGGCAAGTTTTTTCATCAGATTCGACCTTGGCATTTTTCGTATCAATTGCTGCCATTTGGTTTAGATATGTCTGGCGGGCGTTGTGGATATGCAGATGGTGCACAGGCTGACAAAGTCACTTAGAAACATATCAACGGATGCCTCCTGCCTGCCGTCCATCCATTTCCTACCTCTGGATGTTTGTTTCAATGTGGATGGAAGTTGGAAGTGTTGTTCAAAAATCGGATGTGTTCGTCGCTCGGATCAGGCACCATGCGGAGGGAAGTGACACGCTGGGCACTGTTCTGCTTTAATCCCAGAGTTCTTGATCATTGAACTTGAGCCGAAAGAACACAGATCTAAATGGTTGCACGGTTGCACGCGTTGTCGGAACCTCAATCTATCCACCCTTTGAGGCTGTCATGAATGAACAGAGATTCAGATGGCACAGATTTCGAGGTTGGTTTGTTGTTGCAAGATCATAGTTTGTCGCATTCCCACAATCACTTCTGCATGGTGGATTTGTATTTTTTTAATCTGTATTCTGCATTCTGCATCTTGGATACATAAAAGCGGGTTCTTGTGTTGCATTTCAGTTACCAATCGAATACTCGGCTGCCAGGTCTACTCGCATTGCTCACCTTGGCTCTTTTTGCAAAATGCCCCAGATCAAACAACCCAGCCTTACCAGCATCCTTCATGGGACAACGGATGTGTCATGGTGTGTTGCTTCCCATAAATCGTGACAAATATTTAGAATTTAGACGTCCTTATCCCGTGACAGTATAATTCTTCAAGCATATCACAATGTAGCAAACCGATGTAAACGGTACAAGTTTCAAGATCTGAACACGTGATATGTCATCTCAACCTTGGAAGCCTCGCCGATTTGAGGATTCTCCATACTCTGCTCTAGCACAGTGTGAGGGTGACTCCACAGACAGTGTATAGCTCAGAGGCTTAGCTACTACGTCAGCCAGTCGCTTTTCCACTGTTTTTCTTTCGAAAGATGGGAGGTGCATGGAGGTGCATGGAGGTGCGATGTAAAATGCATGGAAGCTACAGGTGAGTGGCTGTTGTACATCAATGGCGGGTCCCGTTCTCAAACTCTTTCAGGGAGCTCTTGAATTGACATTTACGATCTCGATTCCTGCAGGACATACTTGAACCTGCCAGAGACGAACAATTGGTCTAGGCACTTGCGCGAGATATCAAAACCATTGAAAAACGCAACGGACATTTGCATTTAACGAATTTAACGAAAAACAATCGGAAATCTAAACGGAGATTTGGGGGGATCTATGATCTCCATCTCTGCCGAGAGTCAACCAGGTACGGTGGAAAGCAAACCACCTGGAGCAAGCTGCGTTTACGTCGAGATCCAGCAGTGGGTGACACATCTGTTGGGAAATCCCAGAAATGTGTCTACTTTGTGTATACAGTTGACGCAGTTGATGTGTAAACGGTTGAAGCGATGTTGCTGTGTATGAAGTAGACATGGCCTCACATGCCATGATCAACTGAGATCTTGGTGGATCTACGAGATCGCACTTATGCTGCAAAGACCTTGGTATCTTTGTTTTTTTTGGGTTTTTTGGGTCTTGTCTTGTTTTTGAGTTCATGCAAAAACCCGAGGTCAGTGAAGAGTCAGAGTGGAGAACTCATTTTTTTGAAGGATCGACTAAAATCGGAAATCATTTTTTCCAAAAAAATCAGGAGAAAAACCGCAGAAAAACGCAGTTTGTTTCACGAACTCTGATTTCGGAGTTTTCTGAGATCTGCTTGGGGCATTGCTGCTGATTGTCGTGGAGCTCCCGAATTTGGCGAAATGTCGAAGACACGGGAAGCCTCCGAAATGTCGAAATGACCGAACATCACTGAAAAAAGTTACAAATCCCAACAAATCTGTTACAAATCTTACAAATCTTAGGATGTTAGAGTGTCTGCCTACAGCTTGTTACAGTGAAAGTTTTCGAAAGATGTTGGATGTAATTTGAGGTCCATCAATCTGGCTGGAACACCTTTTGCCTATGAAGTCGCTCTCCTCAGATGGAAAGTCTGGATCAACAAAAAATCATCCAAATCCATCCAAATGGTCATGCATTTTGTGCAAAAAGTTGCATCATTTTGCTTCGCCTGTCATGCTGAAAAGGCATACCTCGAAAATGCTGTGGGCTTTGAAGCGTTTGGGTCTGTTTGGGATCCCTGGATCAGATCCACCGATCCTTTTGATGTCTGTGATGTCAGTGACACACATGCGGAGCGCACAGGTTTCATGTGATGACAACCAAACTTGCTCAGCCAGTTGTGAAGCTCTCAGTACTCTCGAGTGATGTGCATAAATCAATGAAAATCATTGAAGAAGCGTCAGAGATGACGTAGGTAACTTAGATCTTTTACCTTCTTTAACATGCAATAATATCAATAATTGTCATGTTTGCTTTTTTGCATTTTTTTCGTCCAGTTTCTCGAGTTACCTGCTCCACGCAGGTGGTGGGATTTGTGGCTTTTGTGGCTTGGGCTTAAAGAACAAGACCACCGCCGAACTGGAGGCACATTTGCAGACCAATTTGTGAAAAACTCTTTGAATTGTGATTTTGGCAGAAAATGCGTCGCAAACCCTTTAGAAGTGATTTATGTTGAGAAAAACATGTTGGATGGTAGTCGGACACTTCAAAATTCTGGCCAGGTCACTAATGAATGCGCTTTCAATCAGGGAGTTCTAGCTGCCGGCTCAGCCAGGTTCAGGTACAACCTAGGCATCTTTGAAATCAAAAGAAAAACGAAGATGTTCAGTCTTAACAAATCTAAACAAATCTTAACAATCTCAACCTTCAACAGCTTCAGTCACTTCAGTCCTGGGCAACGACCACCACGTTGACATCGAGCTCCAGCTCCTCCACAAGTTCCTCAAGCCGCACCGTGTCTCGCCATGAAACGTACGTCAGCGGTGAGAACGGCAAAAATAAAAGAAGCAATTCAAAATTTCAAATCATACCACGATGCCGTGATCTGTTTGGACCTGGCTGTGCCTTTTTTGTCTTGAAACTTTTCTGTCACTCTGTAGTGCCGTTGAGTGTTTGTACTGTGCTTGTGCTCGTGTGCTGAGACATCAAGCACCACGTATTTGGGGCCCACCACGACGGAGACCAGTTCGTGCAGATCTCAGAGTTGATTCCGTTGATTCGTGCAGATTTCGTGTTGCTTGACGCCATTGAAGTTTGGAGAGCGAAGTCCGAAGGACCTCTATTTCCTCAACCACCATCACAACTACCACCCTGTCTACAACTACCTTTAGCTCAACAAGCACTTCTATCAGCTCGTCAACAAGCACGACAACAGAGGCAGAGCATGCAAAGCACACAAAACACTCGGTGAGTGTGAAGGATTTGATTCACCACCTTGCCATAGGATCTGTTGGTGTGCAGGTCGATGGTTTCTATTTCTATCGCTTCTCTCCCACACAGGTCGCGCAGGAGGGTTCAGGCACAATGTCGCATCATTGTCTCAGACTTGGCAGATCTTTAGGGGAAGTTTCTATGCGTGACATGTGATGCAGGTACGGCTTGCTGCTGCGTCTGAATCTGAGTTGAGCTCAGCCTGTTCACAATTGACGGCCCTTCGGGTCATTTCTGAGGCGCACGCAGTTGCGGAGCTCTACTTCAGGAGATTCCATTGAGTTTTGAAACTGTAAATAGTGGCAGCTTTTGAACAATTTCAACACAGATCAAGACTGTTGATGTATCAAAGATATCAAAAGTGGCAGCTTTGGTCAAGGATTTCCCGGCAGTTGTTCCGAGATGTTGGAATATCCACCCGACAGGAATTGTGGTGCCGATGTTGACTTGACGTCAGCCGTAGCAAGTGTCCTGGCAGCACGGAGGTGTGGCCGTGAATCAGATTTCGAGGATCCGGATGCTGTTTTTTGAGGCAATCCTGGAGGTTCCTGGCAAAGCAAGGAGCTCAGAAAGTTGCAAAGATGCTTGGAGATCCAGAATGTGAGCATTGTGAACGTCAAGATCACCCTAAGTTGTCTCAAAAGTTAACAGTATTCATTGGCTATATCTAATATTAGATAATATTCCATATTAAATATTTCTCTGGCACGAGTTGCTTCAGTGAAGGCGTGACAATTGGACTCAGGTGACAGTCCTTCAAATGCGATTGATATGCAGAGTAGCACGAAGTGGAGAGACACCGCAAGGCAAGTAGGAGTATTTTGAAATTCCTTCACTTTCCCAGCTTCCTCCTAACGATTGTATCATACTGCATCCTTTGTCCGGTTGTCATGTCCCTCACTAGACCCTAACAGTACAAGAGGAATGTGAGAGGATGTGACTGATTTTTTTCCATATTTTTTTTTTTGAAGGCAGCCATTGGTTTTAGAATGGCAGCAGCTGACTTTGGTGGAAAACTCAGCAAAACTCTTGCATTTCTTGCATGACTCGGTTGCATGGATCAACTTCTGGGCCGATCTCAGGTCGACTCTTACAGCGACTTGGCAAGACATTCTAATTCCTGATTGAATCAGCAAACAGTCAGGACATGTTTGTAGAATTTTCTCCGGAAAAAACACCAAGGAACCAACAAAAAACAAGGAAAAACACGTCCGTGATGTCGTTCAAGTCATGGATGTCATGGCCAACCATGGCCAACCATGGCCAATTTGAATGGGTTGGTGGAGGTTACCTCACGGCAGCAGATTGTCCCGACAACGACCCCGTGGCCTTTCAACTCCATGGTTCTCAGGACGGCGTGTAGTGGGAAGCTCAGTGAAGAAGTAAAAATTAGGTTCCTAAATATCGAAGGAATAATATCATATAATACTATATATACAAGTAGACGTAGAAGACATAATAACAGACATAACAACAAAACCAAACCAAACCGACTTAAAAGCCACCTGATTTTACGATGAAGTTTCGGATGTTCTCGATCCGAGTTGGGAACTACTGGATTCGCGTGTCATGACCGTGGCGCCGCCCGCGACCAGTTGGCGACCTGTCCGGGAGCCCCGTTGCATAAAATGTCGAAAAATGTCGCGTCTCATGGTGAAGTCTGGAAACGTCAAGGCACAGACAGAGTGGTTCACCTTCAAAAACTGCACACCGTTGTGAGCTCAGAATCAGGTGCATAATATGTATAGCAACACATATTACATTGTATCAAAGCATTATACTGTTTGTTCAGATGTCAAATAGATGAGCAAGGCCAAGATTTTGTCCAAAGGACACTCTTGAAATTGTAGTTAAATTCTGAAATATCAGGACTACAACGGTGACAAGTGTGACAAGGACAAGGTTTTGTTTCTTGTAGCTCTCCCAGTCCCCAACATTTATTCTCCTACAGTTCAGGAAACACGTGTCAGGTTGACGATCATTATCAAATGTCACAATTCCTGTTTGCAATTGTTCTTTCCTATGGAAATGGAACGAAATTGACAAATATTGGTGAGTTGATATGGTGATATTTGTTTGCGCCAACAGAACATAAAAAGATTTTCTAGCAATCTTATCAATGTGACAAACGCACATCTTGCAACAAATCAACATGATCAAAACACTTGTCATCTAAGTGGCAAAATGTGATTCATCAAGTTGGTGCATAGCGCTGGTCTCACCTGGTGCAGCGAGCTTTTGTCTTACAGGTTTTGTCCTTTTTTAATTATCTTTTTTTTGTGTTGGTGCTATTGTATGGAAGTTGGTGCTATTGTATGGAAGTTGTATGCCATTTGTACTCTTCCGTAGGCAAACAAGAAATTGGATGTCTTGTGTCCTTTCTATTTGACTCAAGGACAATCACCTCGCGCACCGCCACATCCACGCAAACGATCACGAGAACAGCAACCACGACACGAAGCACCACCACATCTCCGGAGGCAGAGTTGTTGGTCGAAACTTTCATGTGAACGAGCGTTTTTCCACCAAACTGATCAACAAGTAGCTAGTTCTGAGCTATATTATGATACTGTCAAGATACTGACCATGTCTACACTAGAAAATCTACAAGTCTACTCATCGCATGATGCGGTTCCAGTAAGGGAGGACGGACTTTGGACTTTGCAAGCTTTTTGGCCGCCGTTTTGACAGGGAGCTTTTGTATTATTGCTGACCTTCGGGAACTGCGTCGGAAGCTCTGACAGTTCTGTCGGAAGCTTTGACAGCTCGAGCTGTTTTGTCGAAAGGCTCTACAGAAGTTGTATCCCATCTTGTCGCAGACCGCATGTGAAGAAGCTGCCAGGCAAGAAACAGTGTTTTCAGATGTTTTCAGGACATCAAAATCAATTCAAACAATGCAGAATGATAAGCATTGACATTCTTCAAGAAGTCACCGAATCGCATATTTTTGACTTCAACGATTTTTCAGTTCTGTTTTTCTCCAATGTAAGAGGCAGCTGCAACTGCCTGACACATCTGCGGAGACTACGGGCCAAGCGAATAGGCCCGTTGTTGACGATCAATTTTGGAGTCTAAGATGAGTGAAATAAACGCGTGCTTTGATTCAATATACTGTATAATACTATTCACTTAGGATGAAACAAAGGAGCAACACAATGAGATACCGAGACACCCCACAAATTTCTGAGGCCTGAAGGATGTCGCAACCTGAAATGAAACATGCTTTCTTCGTGTATTCTGTGTTGATTTGTGAACTTGACGATGCATTGCATCAAGGTTACTTCTTCGAAGGAGACTCGCTTTGGTTTGGAGTGAACCCTGCAAGCAGCGTCCTATACTCAGCATGTCCGGCTGCTTCCAACAAAACTCAAGGTGACAGAAACAACAGAAACAGTGGGCTCGAACTGAGGGCAAGGGCGCAGAGACATCGGGCCCGGGTGAGAACGAGCCTGATACCCAATCGAAACCATGTTGACGCGGACAGAGATGTCAAGTTATCCAATTCGAAAGCAGTGAAGTCAGGACCCGACAGCCCATCTGCAGCTCGATTCCACATGCGAATGGCTTGGCACCCAGCATGGCCCAAATCAACTCTATAAAACCACTTTTTGCAGCAACAAATTCGACCTGCCGACCCACCTTGACATCCTCGACCTATAAATTCATTTTGCAAAGATTCCGTTTTGTGAAGCAGTGAAGTGCGAAACAGGGTCAAGACCTCTGAAAGATTGATTGCATCCTTCTCAGTCTGACTCTGTTCGATATCTTGGAATGTTGGAGGCCGTTACACAAATAGCAAGGCGTCGCAGTCAGGAGATTTGGGGCAGCCATGGTAGCCTTGGGTATGCATTTGGGCCGCTTTGATGATGGAATTGATGACTCTGCCAATAGTTGATTGTAAAATTAAAGGCATGCGGCGTTGAATGATTCAGATATAATCAGATCATAGAATGATCTATGCATGTTCATGACTGCATTAATTGGCATAAATTCTTATCATATCATATCATATCCTATCTGTATATAATTATGATCGCCAACTATGCATGGTAAGTCACAGTGATACGACAGCGTGGTGACTCCAAGCCTTTTTTAGTTGGAGGATTGGTCCTGGCGCTGCTGGTTTTTGCATGGCCGCTTCTGAGTTGAGTTTGAAGGGTGGTTGAAGGGTGGACGCGTAACAACGTAACGACAGCAAAAATGCAATGAAGAAAATACGAAAATGCATGATTTTGCTGCACATGCAGCATGTGAAGGAGGCACACACCAAAGGTGTGATGACACTCCGTATCATCCTGTCTCACGCCGGAGCTTCGGTTG
The DNA here is from genome assembly GCA_000507305.1 of Breviolum minutum Mf 1.05b.01. Taxonomy (NCBI): domain Eukaryota; class Dinophyceae; order Suessiales; family Symbiodiniaceae; genus Breviolum; species Breviolum minutum. The sequence continues at coordinate 26,125 of DF242287.1, read as the reverse complement.
CTGGCATTTGACTCTAAGTCTTCAAAAGAGCCTCATCGGCGATAGCCATCTTCATTTCATTGATATTGTAGATATTTTATGAATTTTCTACATTACACATGTCATCAAGTTGTTTGGGGGTAGCATTGCATTGATACTTCATTGTTTGTTGAGTACCTTGCTAATGTTTTCAAAAATTTGCACATCTTTTTAAACAAACACAGCAGAAAAGTGTTGAATTCTTCAAACTTAAACTTTAGAACGAAAATCAAACACGACCATACTACTTTTCACGACATTCTGAAGTAACCATTCAGCGACATTGCAGGCACCTCGACTCAGATGAATGCATGGAAACGTCACTGAAACATGTTGATGTTTGAACAATGTTCAATCATGTTCAACCTAGATCTTGTCTGGTTGTAGGACTTGAAACAGCTGAAAATCAAACAACTCCAAGGACAATCAAGGATGATCAAGGACCACTCAGCATTCCATAACCCTGACCATTCGCCAAAGTGAAGTTGATATACAGCACGGAATGGACGAAAGCGCACGGAAATTGACAGAGAATCACAGAGAATCGCATACCGAATAAACGTCACATTTCGGCGTTTTTTTCCTAGTTCCTCACTTTGCGGTGACCGGCGTTCCCGGGGATTCCACTGCCGCGATGACCGAGAGCCATGGCGCTGGGGCTGCGGGCGCCTTTTCGGGCTCTTTCCAGGCGGAGATTTTCAACTTCCAAAGCTGAAAGCTGTTTCAACTTGGGAAAAAAACATGTGGAAAGACTTGTTTCACAGTCAGTTTATTGTGATTTTGTTTATGATTTTTCAACCTTCATCCTTCTCAATGACTACCTAGTGTATTTGCTATTGTCATTCTCAATACAATATCTGTAAAAGGCTAATGGACTTGGCAATTCCTACAAACAAGGTGGCAAAGAGTGACACGATGTGACACGATGTGACACGGCAGTTTTTTTTCCCTTCCAGGCACGCTTTCATTCGGAGGGCTACCACAGGTACCTTGCTTGTTTCGACGCCGAAAATTCACCTCGAAATCCACCGAGAAATCCCCGAGGTGCAGATTTTCGACCCACCGAGACATTCCAATATGCTTCCAGAGAAGAAGAACGAGTCATCAAAACAACGTCCCTTGGAAGCTGAATCGTTTGATATCGTTTGATGTTAGCTTGTCAGCCCCTTTTTTAGCCTTGAATATCTTTGAAATGATCCATTTTGTTCGGTTTGGTGGTGGCTGAGGTTGCACGAACTTGGAACCCAAAGAGAAGATATGAAGCTGTCCCTGAAGGTCACGTTGGGTCATGACGGTCATGAGATGTTATTTTTTCTTTTTAAGGGGCCAAAGGCCATTTACAATGTGAGTAGAATAACTGAATCAATGGAATCATCCAGAATTATGAAGAATATATGTAATATGTAATGTGAAACTAAGTCAATCAAGTTCTGAAATTGAACCAATTTTTCAACCTGAATGAAGCAGTGAATCCCAACTTTATCCAGAAAAAACATGGAGTTTGTTGCAGGTCTATCATTTTCAAGAGCTTTCACGTACCTCCATCCGTGATGCGATTTTTGAACGTGATGGCCGTTATGTCCAACTCAAGAAGGATTTGCAGGAAGAGGTCAACAAACTTTCGCCAGCTCAGCTCCTTGGCTCACTTTTTGTGACTGTGGTAAGAGGTTTCAGCCTTGAGGAAGATATAGATTTAAAGATATCGTGACAGAATAAAACAGTGTGTTTGAATGTCTTTGACGTTTCTTGCTCTTTTACTTGATGTGTCTATGATGTGTTGATATAGTGTTGACTTTTCTTCTTTGTGCTTGTGTTGTAGCCCGATTGGTATGTTAAAGGTTGGTGGCGGCCATGGTGTCTTGTGGTCGCTTAAGTGTTCGAGATAAGCAGATTTGGTGGGACTTGGCGTGCACGTCTCAGACACGGCAAAAAATCCACCCGGGACTGAGCATTTGCCTTTATCGGTCTATGTTTCGACACTTTTTAAGGAGTTCGGACTTACGGACAGATGCAGTTTGAAACACGTTGTTGTTTTTGAGGTCGGTTGAGGTCGGAGGTTTCTGAAAGAATTTCCAAATTGCTTTTTGCCAGGCGTGCAGTCGAACGACACACTGTGAAGACACGCAGTGGTGCATCTGGATTGCAACACTCGCAGATCTGTTTGACGATGCACGCCCTGGGAAAAGCCAATATAAAGATTAAAGATCGTTGCTTGGAAAAAAAAGAGATGTTGACAACCGTTGACAAGAATTAGAAAAAGTCGCTAAAACAAGTCGTTGAATTGCATCGAACCATCAACTCCGAATTAAAAAACACGGCAAGTTGCAGCCTGTCGTTGGACATGAGGCTTCTACTATCGAATGCTCAAGATGATGATGAAACGTGCGGAAATTTGGACGGAGTTTGACATGGCTTGGTTTCTTGGACTCTTCAAGCTCACCAGAAGAAACGTCGGCACTGGCTATCGAATCACAAAATTGAGCAACACTTTCATTAGGTCACCAGACGGATCAAAGCTAACAATCAATATTGTGTAGATCATGTTGGAACAATTTGCTAGAAAACTTCAACATCTTGCGGTTCTGTTTTTCTGTCGAAGGATTCTCTATGGAATGCGAAAGAGGCGCCTGCGCCCGCGCAACCCAGAGCAGAAAGAACACAAGTTGTGGGCTAGAGTGCTGAGGGCCGTGGCCGCATACTTCCGGCAAAAGATGCACTTCATTTCGCCCAAGGGAATTGTTTATATCCTCTATGAATTTGCCCAGCATGGTATTTTTCCAGGAGCTGCATCTGTTGGATCCACATTTGGAAGCAAGGAAATTGGTGAACCACGGGGAACCACAATTACACATATGTTATGAAACTACGATTGTTAGTGACGGTGTTGTATGTGTAGTCTTTGAACACGTTAAAGATGATCCTGCATTCCTAGCTGACCCAACAAAACGTGGCAATCAAGTGCTCTTCCTCCGGGCGGCTCTTCTCGTCCTCGAGGAGAAGATTTGTTCCGAGCCACGCGACGCATCCGACGGCATCTCAGTTCCTTGAGCAATCGCGCTTTGGTTCTGCTTGCTGTGCTCTTGGCTCGTTCCTTGGAGCACGGTGCATGTCATCGTGATGACAAGAAATCTAGATTAAGGTACAGTATACTAGTATACGTTATTCTTATTTTTTTTTCCGGGGACCAAATTAACTTCTTGTGACTCTTGTGTTTTGATCGGAGCTTCATTTATAAGCACTCTCTGTAGCCAGTCCAGTGCTGATCAAATGATCATAAGAAACCTTGAGGCTTTGATTGGCCTGAGCAACGCCTCCTTAAGAAGTACAGCGCCGAGATTCGCAAGTCGTATCGAATGGCAAGGCTGCATCCACAGAATTTGGTCGTGATTTTGCATGCTTACGGCAGGCCGGGGCTAAAGTGTGTCGGCCGTGGGTGCCGGTGCCTGTTACAATTTAAAGTTGTTACATTTACACCTGTTGCATCACAAGAAGCTTCACATTTTCCAGGCTCAACGTCCGTGATGTGGAGCTTTTGAAAAGCATCTCCCAACAACTGCTGAAAGCGCCGGACAAGCTGGACCATCGATTTTTTAAAAATCCATTATGTCAGAAGAATTAAGGATTTTCAAGTGTAAAAAGCTCTTGGAGATCAGCGAGTTTGCAACTTCGAAAATCCGGCAAGTTTTTTTTTTTGCGCCAAGAAGTTACCGGAACTGTGCAGCAGTCCAGGAAGGCAAATATATCACGATGGTTTGCAACTCCTTTGGTCGTCTCGGTGTCCGTGGACCACTTTGGCAAGAATTGAGTCAACGGATCCGCGAGCGAGTTGACTGGCTAGCGCCAGTGGACTTAGCGTTGACGCTGGGTCGATTTGGAGAATCAAGGTGTTTTTGAAGAATTCTATTTCTTCAGGAAAGTCACAGTCTTTGAAACGTGTGCCGATGTATATGATATGTACGTGGCTAGATTCTAGATTCTAGATGTTATATGTCTAGTATGTATTATCAATACTACCAGGATATTGAGTCTGATGCGACTTTTGAAAGTGCAAGTCCAAAGTCAGGATTGCCCATGGCTTTGGCAAGGCAAAGGACTTGGTTTTGGGAAAACTCGTCAAGTTTTACTTTTGCTTTGAAAATATCCAGTTTGGTTTTCCCGCCAGGTAGCCATCCGAGACTTGGCAGTGGAGTTGAGATGTGTGCAAAGTCCAAGACATTCCAAGATACTCAAGGGCTGTGGTGGTTTTAAGCATGAACCAGCATTATGCATTTGGTGAATGTATCTGAAACCTCATCAACATCACAACCTTGCCAGAAAACAACGCAAACCGGAGATATTTGATTGACGACATTTCTGTTGCCCCAAGGTGAAAAGGAATTTCTGGCAGGGCCTTTTTCTGATGCAGCTGTGGCATCAATTGCTGGATTCACTCCAAAGCAACTGGCTTGTTTGCTGGACGGGTTGACTTTGGCAGGCGACTTTGGCCGATGCACATGTTTCAACCAGATCTCAGCCATGATGCAAACATGCAGGAAGTTGATAGTCTGATTTGATGATAATTGATAATCAATAATTATAAACACGTTTTTTTTGGCAAAGGGACTAGAAATTGTTTATGAAGTTCTGGGAGTTTTCGGCAACAAGTATGCCACTCAAATTCAGTCTCTATGTTCAGAAAATCGCACTTTGGCAGGATGCCTCCGCGAAGATTTGTTTTTTGCCACGATGGAAGAGACTTGGCCAAGAGAACACAAACTGCATGAAGACGCAAGAGTACTGCATATAAAAAACAATACACACACACAAGAAAAAGACCTTGAGACAGAGACTTGGAAAACTGGTTGAAGAATAAGAAGATGACGAAGAAGACGAAGCTGACGAAGAAGAAGGGGAAGGAGAAGGAGAGGCAAAAGAAGCAAAAGATGTGGCTGTTTCCAGTCGTTTTCAGGAGTATATTCGCCAAGGGTCCATTGGTGGCCGTCAGCGCCAGCACATGATGTCTCGCGTGCTTTTTACTGCAACCTGGTCAGAGTTGAAATATGTGGACATGTTCACCTCGTTGGATCCGGACGACATCATCAAACTGCATTACAGACCGATATCATCTCTCAATAAAAAGAACATTAGGTATCGCATTGTATCGCAAACATGCCTCACGACTCACAACATCTACGTTTTCAAGTCACCTTGTTTGAGGACTTCCAGGATGTTGATTCGACCGGATGCAAGGTAGTCCGCAATTCGTCCAGTTTTGCCATGCCGTCTCCTTGAAGATGCTGAACATGGAAATTTCAGCATGATTTGATGTACATGATGTATATATAAGTAGTGTACCCTAGTGGGCGTCTGAAGTTTCAAAGTTCTTAGTGTCAAGGTTTGCCTACAGAATGTGCAGAAGCTGACCATTGCCCTGTTGCTGCTGACCCTGTCATCACCTCTCAGTTTTTTTTCATGTTGGTTCAGTGCTAGCTTGTCCATCATGCCCATGTCCGACTGTTGCGACAGCTCTTCATTTTCCTCGGTGCACACAATTCGTCGGTTCACAGCAACATACATCGGTAAGCCCAACCAGAAACATTTTACACCAAGAAAGCATTTGCATCAGAGGACTTTTGCGCCAGCCCTTTACACCTGCGCCTTTTACACCACCAGCTCTTCTACGCCAGAAGCAGAAGATTTTTACACCAGCCGTACCCTACAAAACCCAATAGGAAACATACACGGCAACCCTGGACACTCTAGCACAAACAAAGACGAGAACGATGCATGGAGGCAGCGCCACCCTGGGATGCAAAAAAACCCGATGGAAAACGCCCTCAGCATATGAGGATCCAGCAGTGCGAGGCCCATGACACCATGATCCGACCAGGAACTCGTCATCCCGTGCCGTTTTTGAACAACAGAGCATTCATTTTGATCTCCGGCTATCTCTCAAAATGCGTTTCATGCGAGACTTCCTTCAAACATGGAAGTGGGATAGTTCAAAAGTATTGCCCCTGCCATGAAACGTGACATTCCAGTGAAACAAAGCGCCTGCCACGAAAAGTGATACTCTTTCTGTTCTTTTCTGTCTATAATACCTGTAATTTTATTTTGTGACCTTTTTATTTTCCTCTTACTTGTTCCTGTTACTCATCCTTTCCAAAGCTCATGATTTTAAAACCTGTAGCTCCGAAGTGTCCAAGGTAATGTTGGAACGGAAACACCTGCTGGAAGGAGTTTCACCTGCATGGCAACCGTTGCATTCTCCTTAGCGCACAAACGGGGATTCGTGGAAAGTGGAATGCTTTGATTCTTTCTCCAACTTCTGGAATTGATCCTTAGACCAAGAGTGAGGTTGAGTCGAGTGCACCATGCGCCCATCGATGCGCCACTCGTACGGTATGACTACCCGCAGAGTCACATAGAGTTTTTCGATCGCATCTTTTCTTGACAGATAATATTTTAGGCTTTGCAAGTTTTTGAAGCGACTGCTTTTTCGCAACTCATCAATCTAACCACACCCAATCTTTCTTTTTGGACAATTGTTTGGATGGATTTGGGGTTCAGGATAACTTATGAGAAGTCCATTTCTGTTCGTTGTGTTTGCAAATATTTCTTGAAATCAGAGAATGAAGTCAGTATATATTCGTTAGTTCGTTCAAGCTCTCTTTGTTCTCCACCCAACTTCGACCCAATCTTGGTGCTCGAAGTTGACATTTCTCTATTCCAAGGCCGCCGCGGCCTTATCATCGAGAACTCGCCACGTGTGCTACTGCACTTTCTTTGAAAGCACGCCCACGGCGTCGCAAAGGCAGCGCCCGGCTCCATACTTCAGCACTTCATTTGATTGTTCCACGCAGTTCTGCTCGTATGTTTTGCTGCAGATTGTTCTGGTGCGGCTTGGTGGTGAAATGCCAAACCGGTTACTCAACCGTGGTCTGGTTCAAGTGGCAAGAAGTATTAGTTACCTGTTCCCATCATGTCCCAAAACCAAAGACAACCGAGACAACAAAAGGCATAAGATTAGACAGGAAGTTATGAGAGAGATTCCGCGAGTTTCATGAATTTTGAATATTTTAGATGAAAGGCTGTTTTGAGTCTTTGAAGTCCAGAATTTACCAACTGAGCCATGCGGGTGCAGCTATTTCTTGCGCTGTGCATGCTTGGTCATTGCAAGAAAGCTTTTGATAACCGGACCGAACTTCGTGCTGCTTTAGAAAACTGGGAGCAGTCGAGTTTGCAGAGGGCTCCTTTGGTGGCTACATATGGAGACCTTGCATTTTGGGATGTCTCCCATGTCACCGACATGCATAGATTGCTTGCATCACTCCATCTTTTCAATGCACCAATTGACTTGTGGAACACTTGCGTTCCCTTCCTCCAAGCAGTTGTTCCTTGACAAACCGTTTAGGCTGGGGCCCGGCTGGAGTGGATCGAGAGAGAATCAAACAGTGTGCAAAGATCCGCAAGGGCCTTTGCAAAGCACAAGCCAAACGCAAATATTGTAGACCTGATCCCTCACATCAAGATCTAGATGAGCCCCTCGTGGATCCTGTGCCAGGCCATGAGGACCATGCAGTTTATGTGTAAGTGGGTGTGTTGCGGGCGGCTCAACCCGAGCCAGGTTGTCGTCCTAAACCACAACAACAACGGACATGTCCCACATGTTCGCTTGGGCAAAATCCTTCAACCAGCCCATTGGGTCCTGGGACACATTCTTGACCTCGCTACCAGCAGTGCTCTCAATGCAATGCAAAAAGTGCAGTGATCTCAAGATTTTGATGTCCGATGAAATAGCAAAGTCCATCTCATCAGAAAGTCTCTATAAAATTCGTCATCACAAGGATGACGTCAAGCCTTCAGCCAACTGGAGCATATTTAGAGTTCCAGACTTTAGAGATTCTGAGATGCTCGGAATTCATCAATGAGGTTGTTACAACTGTTGCAACGTCTGGTAGAGCGCTGAAATCCCGATACACGCTGCAAAACGAGCTTGTTGCCAAGAGGGCATTGAGGAGGATGAGATGCGTTCTGGCAAGTTGGGCAAGTCAAGACATCTTTTGAAGTGTCAGTCAATTGGTGCTCCCCGTGCATCACCCTTCTTTCTCATGCAATGTAACAGGTCCCTACATCGTCGACTTACATGTGCCTGTGGAGGCAGGAATTTTGGACTGAAATCAAAGGTTGCCGATTGCCCTGCAGATCTTTTATTGGCATCTCTCAACTCTCAACTCTCAAACATCAAAACATATTCGTGCATCTCTTGACATTTCTTGAGAGTTCTTCATCCTTATTTCAGGCACATGTGCCTGCCGGACCTTTCCCGGCCAACCAATTCACTGTTTCCGTCCTGAGCTCACAATAAACGAAATGATGTGGCACTGTTGAGGCTTGTCATGAAACATTTCTCAACATCTGTCATTTCAATTCGTTTCACTTCAACTCTTTACAAACTGAATAATACAATGGTTCTATAAAATCATGACACAGTATGAACAATGAGATGTAGAATTTGAAGTACGATCGTGAATCATGAATACCGATACAGTATACCGTATACTTGGGTACTCACGACGTGTTGCCGCCCTTCTTGCTTCTCTGATGCTCCGAGGGCTTGGCTGTTCATCTAATGGCTGAAGCAGAGTTCTGCCCCATCACGGGAGAACTGCTGGGACCAACGCGACTGCGACGCCGCCACCTCCTTCAAATGCAGTGGCAGTGTCTCGGACGCAGGGGCTCTTGTGATGAAAAAGTGAAGCAGAATCGGGTGACTCAAGTGATTCAGTGATTCAGTGATTCAGAGACTCGCTTTTCTGATTTTCTATCTTTTTCTCTTCTGTGAATGAATTGGCAGTGCTGTGTCTCACGAAGACTCCAAGGCACCTTGGCCTTCGCAGAAAAGATTGGTTGGCACTTCCAGATACAGAGGACGGATTGGCTTTTAAATAGATTGCAGATAGTATTTTCGAACTTGGAAACAAGCTCGAACATGCGGAAAAAGAAGAAAACACGGAAAAATACGTGGTGTTTTGAGATGTTTCAGGTCATTTAGATCGATTTAGATGGCTTTCTACATTTTTACTTTGATTCAGGCACGTGTTACAGAGTTGGAATCGTTGCTGGTGGAGCGCGTTCCTCTTCGCCGCCGACCTGTTGCTATCCTGGAGGACCGGACGTTGGGAATGTCATGGAATCTCACATTGGAACTCTGAAACAAATTAAAGTATGTAAAAGTTCAAACTTGAACCAATATTTGATATGTCAATGAACAATAATGAAAATAAATAGCAACGATGAAAATTTGAGAATGCACAATTGTCAATTTGCCAAAACATGCCTGAGCCCTTCTTTCTTGCAAGCAGTTTTGGAATGCAATGATCTCAACATGTTGGAAATGCGAGAGGTTGAAGGAAATACCACAAGTACCCCGCAGATAGAGTCTCGTGGCTACAACTTGAGGCTGCAACTGTTCCAAACTGCTTGGACTTCCGAAATTTCAAGCGACAGGAACAAGGGAACAAGAGAAGTTTCTGAAAAGTATCGCGAAGTCATCAAGCTAATTTGACTTAGAATGCAAAGGTATATACTTTTTCTTGTATAGTGTAATAACAAATATCGCTTAACATTTTTTATACCATATTATTCACAATTCATATGGTGTACAATCCAATCTACTCATTTTATCCATGGAGCTGACCGTATTGCACCATGTTCCATTCCGAGGAATTCTGAGCAGCTAAGTACACCTTGGAGCAGCGAGAAAGATGCACTACTGGTAGCAAAACCTGGTGCAAATATGCCAAAAAAAGTTGGGACCCGTTTCCCCGGTACTTGCCGGATTCTTTCGTTTGTCTCATTTCTGTTGCCTTTCGTTTTTGAGTCTTTGTTCGCAGTAGCTGCTGGGCGTCTTGTGCAAACGTGATTTGTTCATGTTATATCATAGTTGCAATATCTCGCCATCAAAGTATATAATACCAAATATGTTTGGTAAATTGTGTCCGTTTCCCACGGGGCCCAAAGCCCTTTCTTCCGGGCCAAGCATCGGCAGTGGTCCGGGCCACGCACCGCTTCCACACCATGAGCCTTGCTGCAAAGTTGCACGGAGAGGCGGCATCGACTCTTCGATCCAATCTTTGGAGAGAGAACGTGATGTACAAAGTTGCAAAATACATGAATCATTGAATCATTACATGAATGTTACAGAAAATAACCTAAAGCTACATTTTGGCTTGCGGCAAGTTTTCCAATTTGTCCTTTAATTTTGGAGAAGTGTTCTGGAAGAATGTTCATGAACTCGGCAGAGTTTTTCGTCGTCTGTTTTCCAGGCAATGTTGGTGAAGATCGAAAGAGATGTTCTGCAAACACAGCCTCGTGGCCTTTGAAATGGGAAGGGAATGAGACAGCGCTCGGCATTGGAATGTATTCCAAAGAATTGAGAAATGCGCCGAAGATTGTTGTAGTTTCAGAAGCCACGGCCTTCATGTTTTGAAGAGAGATTTTCAGGCGCAGTTCCAATCGAGTTGCTGCAGCACTGGTGGGACTTCAACAGGTGTCGTCCATTCCTCGATGGAATTCATGGCGAAACATGTTGTAAGATACTTCTCAACTTTGTGCCAAAAATTGCCAACTTGAACGTATTTCACAGCTAACATCAGTTACTGTTGGAAGTTGGAAGCTCTGGAAGTTCACATCTTAAGGCAGCTGCAGCGGATGCAGGTGGAACAATTCATCCGAGAAAGAGACATGTTGCGACAAGTTGCCCCCCACTGAGACTTTCTGTGAAACATGGAGTCTGGCATTTCAATGTTCACAGCACTTCTTGTCCTGTGGATGCCCACCAAAAGGCCTGAGGCCAGTTGATGTTTTTGGTTTTTGGGATTTGTGTGCGCTGAGGCCGGTATTTCCAAGAGCAATACCCTCGCAATTGAATCTGGATGAGTGAGATATGAGAGGAGAATCGTTCTTTTAAGAAATGCGTTTCACCATGGATTCGAGATTGGCAGGTGAAGAAAAGCAGAAAAGCTCATGTTCTGACTGTTCTGACCCTTTTTGAACCCCTTTTGATTGCACCTTTTGATTGGTAGATTAGTAGAGTATCAGATATATCACCGTATCACTGACCCCTTCCAGCCCTGGTAGCAGCGTAGCAGCGTAGCATGCGCCGGAAATCGGAGAAGCTTCTTTCTGGCTCCATCAGGTCCTACGAAAACATTGAGGAAAAAGAGAAAGGTAGCCTGAGAAGCCATGAGAAACCTTTCCTTTCCACGACTTCCATGACCCACACTACACCACACTCACTATCACTCACTTAGATCACTTCGATTTCAAGTGCTTTTTATCTTTGTTTACGTACTTGCTACTTGCTACGGTGTAATAGTCTAGTAGCCTTATAATGATGCAGGGGGGTTCAATCACGTTCTGTGGCGTACATAAATGGCATCGCAAGTCGTCACAGATGTTTCCCGCCTGGCTATGGAACATACTCTAGCATGTTGCAAAATGCCTAGCGTGTTTCGAATCAAGAATGCATCCGTAGTTTTGGAGCTTAGCTCAGTGTCGAAATGTACAGCTGCAGATGCAGCAGTCCACTTGCTGAAAACTGAGTCGACTCAGAATCCTACGAATGACGCTGCCATGGCTCACACGCACTCTGAGTCTTCAAGTGGTTGGTGCAGCTTGAATGCAGGGATCTCCACTCCTTGATGTTATTTCGACATATTGACAATTGGTACGTGTTACGATATTTGTTGCAGATCCTAAAACGGATCTTCCGAGAGTTCCATGCGTTTTCCCCATGATTTCGATTCGTGCAACTGAACAACTCACGCGACTGAGGCCTGGTTCGATTGGCTCTTTGCTCCGGCAGACTTGAAGTTTCTCGCCTGCCGTTGGCCAACAATATGAATACCGAATACCTTTGGAAGGTCAACATGGAAATTGAGATTTTAAGGTATGAAATGTATGAAACTGAAAAGAAGATGACTCAATATGACTCAAATCAGAAGAGTTTTGGATGAGATGCTTTGATGAATTTTCTGGGACCCTTGGCTATCCAGGTTTGATCTTAGTGATGTTGCTTCCTTGCAGCAGCCGGAGATCTTCCCCGATGAATATCGAGAAGAGATGACGTGGGGTACCTACAGGCCTTTGAATGATGACATAGCAAGCGATGCTTGATTTGTTGCGCTTGGATTTGGGGAAAATGATTTTACGCATTGTAAGTACATGGTATGACATCAGATCTGAATATTCAGAATCGCATCCAATGATTTTTAAGGGATTATATACCATCATGATGTTCCTCATGACTCATGACGCTCGTGATTCATTTTTTGTTCAGATTTTCCAATGGATGCATTTTCCAGGCCTGGAATATATTTTGGTGTCAAGGGCCGACACGAGGCTTCTTTGCTCTTTGGCCTTGCATGGGCTTCTCTGGATGGCAAGATCTTTCGTCATGAGATCCTCAGTTTGAATGGTAAAATTGTGCAATCGTTTTAATGAAAGCCAAAACTGAAGAATCTGTCATTTCTTCAAATTTTGCAGAGATTTCTTTGGAATTTGGAAACTTTGTATTCGATTGCTGAAGCCGTGGGAGCTAGTATGCAGTAATTATGTAGTATGTAGTATGTACTGGTAGGAAACTTCGTAGACCCCGAGGTGTGAATCTGGTGCACTGCAATCTTTCACTTGGAAAGAACATGATGCTCCGCTGCATCCAAAGCAACCACCGAACCATTTTTTAATCAGTTTCGCATCTGAAAACTGCTCGTGAATGTGTAGAAACATGTTTTCAACGCCAGCGATGATCTGGATATCATGCCTTCCTGGTGTCCAAGGATGGACGAAACTATGGATTTCAGAGCATTGAAGATCAAAAGTTGGGACACCAGTTGCTCACCACTTTCGTCAAGGAAGCTTTTTGATTGATTGTGCATCATTCTTTGGTGATAATGTGGAGAGCATATAGAAGAATTTTTGAAACAGTTTCAGAGGCAGCTGCGGAAGAGCAACATCAATTGTATCTCAAGACAGAATTGCCTTGATCACAACTGAATGAACATACTTGCCTAGACAATCTTTGATGTGTAACTAGCAGCCCTCGACAGAGAGTACTGCACAACAACATACTACAGTATATCATTAATACGTATCCATGGAGATGCATGGACATGTTCCGATATGTTATAGTTATAATGTCCACATTCCAGTATTACTGTTCTATGACACGTTTTCGCACGTTTTCTGCGAGGAGGATCCTCGCAAGTGGCACACGCGCATTGAGATGTCCCCAGTTCAAGGCACTGCAGAAATCTCGTCGCAGTTGGCACAAGTTCCATCGACAGCCATGGTTTGGCCACGGGAAAAATCAACATGGACGTTATTGTTTGATATGATTGAATATACTTGATGGTTTCAACATGAATTTAACAATAACTCCCAGTTCGCAGGTGTGGACATGTGCAACCATCAAGAGTATCATCTCTTTTCATATTTCATTTCTTCTCTTATGATGTGTATTCAGCAATTTTGAAGCTTTTGAAGTTCTGTTCGAGGTGCCAAAGCCAGATCCGTTTCATTATTTCCCTATTTAGGCATCGAGGCTCCAAGTGAAACATGTCCTTGCTTCAATATGTTTGCGACACACAAGCAGCTCAGCTTCTCGGATTGATTTGGAGGCAAAGATGTACAGCCTACAAGTCGATGAACACAGCGAATGGACAGGCTTTGCTGGGGAATGGCCGTGGGCTCAGAATCAGCTCAACTTTCAACGTCATTGTTTTTTTTTCAACTCAAGTCTTAAGTCAGAGCTTTCATGGACGTTGCTGATGGTTTCTTCAGAGGCTGAGATCCGTGAAGATGTCGGGCGAAGATCCTTTTGGTCCCTTCACCGCACGCATGACTTTCAGGCCGAGTATTAAATATACTGATGTTTTTTTGCTAGTTACAACTGTTAACAGCGATCTCAACCACCAAAGGAGTGGGAATGGCAGGTCGAGTTCAGTGTCAAAGCCACACTTTCATCACGTCTCAGCGCGGGAGCTCAGGGAGTTTAGCAATGTTTTAATATCACCAAGGCACGCATTGCATTCATCACACTTGCACCAAGGCACAAGTTCAACATGAAGACGCTGCACCTGACACAGGTGTTTGGGATGCGAAGCGACATCTAAAGGATTTGCTCCAGAAACCTGGAAAAGCCAAGTATTGGGTGTTGCCAGTACCTTTGGCAATCAAGGATGTGGGAAACGGATGTCGCAGACTACTGTATCATAATCGTGATATCAGCTGACATGTTTAAAGAAATATCTAGAAATAAATAGATATCTATATTAGTTTGAGCCTTGTGTTTTCAGATGTTGGAAACATCTTTTTTTCTAAGGACAATGATGCATCTGAAGCATTGAAGTCCAACTTCTTGGCCTTTCAACTCATGGGAAATGCATCTCTTCAAGTGGATTTGCACGTGAGTTTTGGAAGGCACCAAGCAGAGAACATCGAGAAAAACATATGCTACGAAAGAAATGATGACAAACACACACACAAATAGCATGAAATCATGCACATTCAATTTAAATCGGGAGAGCAACAGCCATTTATCAACCATGTTTTTTGATGTTTGGATCTGGGATAGGTGACACTGTGATCACCCTCCAGGCCTCTCTCGTCCGTTGAAGCTGAGAAGAAGATTTTGGAGGATGCTGTGAACACTCGATCGCAAGACTTCAAGAGGCAGAAAAACTCTCAGATTTTTTTGGAATACAAAAAGACAGAATCAAAGAACAGGTGTAACAACTCGAGTTGTAGAATTTTGATGAATTTTCTACACAACGGGTTTCACGGGGTAGGGTATCATCATTTGACCTACAAATTGTGCTGGTCATAACTGGTCATATCTGCAACGGCAGATCCCACGTGGAAACCACCCACTTTTCCCGTTCACCCTGAAGGCAGCTATCAGATGCTTTTGCAGCTTCGAGCCTTGACCTTTTCAGCCACAAAAAAGTCAACCTTTCAGTGACAAACCTTCACCTTTTTCACCTTCACCTTTTTCACCTTCAGTTTTCAGTTTTCACAGTGTCTCAGAGATCGACTCATCTCCAGGACTGAAGGCAAGGCGCAGGAGGAGGCCGTGACGCTCGCTGTGTCGTCCCTTCTTGGGGGCTTGGGCAGCTTTCGGGGAAGACTTTTGGTGACTCGCCAGTTTCAGCTACAGAGAAGCAGAGAGAGAGAGAAGAAACGATCAAACGATCTGCTTAAGTTGACGAAAAGATGTCCTAAATCCAAAATCATTATGATTTTTTTTGTCATGGTTTTATGATTTGACGAGGTGAAGAAAGAATCTGACCTTTCAAGACTTCCAAAGAATGTGCTCTTCAGTGCTGTACCTTCCAGGAGTTTTTTCCCTCGAGGCACCTTGAAACTATAGAGTCAGTCAACGGAGTCAACGTCACAATCTGCGTTGAAACTGTTTGACAAGTCAGTAAAACTGCAAAAATGATTGGTGGAGGCAACTGAGGAACCGAAGGAGCCTAGAAACATCTAGATTGCACCACACAACCATTTCTTGCAGTTCTCCAAAGTGAAACACATGCACTTGATGGCTGCGAGGCTTTTTGTGGGATGAAGGCTTTCATGGATTGCTCATTTGCAGATGGCAACCACGAATCTTCTTGGATCTTTGGCACATTTTGGTCACAAACTTTCGCAGCACTTGAGCACATGTCAACCAAGTTTCAGGATGCATTGAAGTGTGCAAGAGGTTCCGGGTGTCTATTGCAGCATTGCATATATTGTCCATGAAAATCTAAAATGCATTGAACAAAATCTTGTCAAGATTTGACGAGGACATTTTGGCGCATTGGCTGGAATTGCAACAGTCTTCTGGATGGATTCCAAGAGAAGTTCCATTAGGAGCTGAACAAGAAGTTCGAGTTCCCAAGCAATTCTTGCCACAGGAGCCGATTGTGGAAACAGATATACATAGATCGATATATACCGATAAAAACTGTCTAGTATATCAAGGCCCCATGCCACTACACCTGCAAAAGGATGCGAAAGGTGTCATGGAAGATTGTGGAAACATCTTTTGAAACTGTAACATCTATCTTGAATTCATGACATGCACAAATATTCACAAGATCTCCACAACTATATTCTGCATATTCCATCATATTCCTGCATCCTATCCATGGAACCCACCTTTTCGGGTTTTCAGGATCCTGGCGTTGCAAATCCACCCAGTCTACTGCTGCCACTGTCGTACCTCCTTCGCGCATCAGACCCCAAACGGGATTCGTCCAAGTTGGCACAAAGAGCAGGCCTCTCCATCGATGACTTCAGGCAGGTGCTTCAAAGTATCACTGTTGCTAGTAATAGAATCTTATTATAGATCATAATTGTTTATCTTTAAAGTTATGCTTTCTTAGTCACAGGTTTTTCTTACGATATTTACTGTAGATTTTTCATCGCGAAAGCCACCTTTTTTTCGGCTCTTTTCATCCCAGAAAGATGATGAAGTCTTTTGGAGCTGCTGCACTTCCACGACTGGCCGCGTGGTATGCCTTCCTGGAACGAAGTCAAAAATCCTCACATCCGAAGTCATGTTATCGATGGTTTGGTCGAACGGCTGCACATTGTTTGGCGAGTGGTTTGGATGATTATCCACGTGGACTTTACGTAAATGATGATGAGTGCCATTTGGATTTGCACTCGTGGATGCTCCTCTTTGCAAGGACTTGAAGTTGATGGGTAGGGCAGAATGATTGGCTTTTGAAAAGAAGCACAAAAGCAACATGTTTTTCCCCTCCAACAGGTATTTTCATTTTTCCATCTTTCAAAATATCTCAATCTAGCTGGATTCTCATCTGCATCAATTTGCTCCCTGGGCTCCTGGGTCTTATGGATCTTGCGGTTGCGTAGGACATTGGCAATTCTGTGCAAGCAGTTCCTTGCCTCCTTTTGGGCTTCGAGATTTTTCTTTGAAGCCCGGGGATATAGCTACTATGTATTTTTCATAGCTTTCTTCTAAGATAAGTTGACCAAAAGACCTTGGCATGACAATTATGTGAAGCGAAACTTGGTTCAAGGGATACAGCTACAAGACTCATTTGGTCTTTGTGAAGTTCTGCCTTCAAGGCGCTTGCCTCCGCTCAAACAATTGCAATATGAATCCCAACCTTCTCAGTGTACTTAGTGTACTTCAAATTTAATTTCTCAGCTACCAGAGGCAAGATTCGGCTTTAGACCCTTCAAATCTATTCAAATCTATCAGCCGACCCAAATGGACACTTGACAGGTTGAGTTCGGATGCCTTGCCAGAGACGATGTTTTCAACATTTTGTACAAAGCCAGATTGGCCAAGTCGAGCGAAGAAGTTGAACGAGACACTCTTTGAAGTCTTCGCAAACGGAAAGGCTGAATTGTTGCGGCGGACAAACATGGAACACATGGATCAGCAGCCTGAAACATTTCAAATCCGTTCCATTTGAATTTTTCTCACTTTGACTTGTCAGCAATGGTCCTGCAAGAAGTCAGAACATGCCAGCTGATGCTTGCCAATTGCTCATGCCACACTATTTTCTTTATTCCCTCCAAAAAAAGGAGAAAAAGCTGCCAAACCGCTTTCCCGTCCGTCGTTTTCCTATTATTGTTCCTTTTCAGATTTCATCAATTGCCCAATGGCAGGTTCTTGCAGACTACATTGGTCAACAACCCGTCTCAAGCAGTGGGACTGTGCAAGTGCTCCCACCTTGGCGTTCGGATGGACGTTGTGGACCTCAGTTTCCAGTGGGCAAAGCTCCCGGGGAATGTGATCCCTATGGAGGTGCCTTGAATTTACACAAATTTACATTTAAAATTTTTCTGCACCTATTTTTTTGGATATGTTTTTGTTCAACCTTTCAACCGTTTTTTTTCCAAAAAATTACTGTTTTTTTCGCCACTTCAGACTTGCAAGGTGCTGCATGTTGTTCTCCCTCGGGCTGGTGTGGTGGCTCGCCGGATTTCTGCGAATGCCCCGGCTGTCGGCGCTTCTTAAAGCTGGAGGAGCGCCAAAACGCCGGGAAGACCGTGCAAGACTTAGAGTAGCAAAGTCATAAATGGAGCGAAAGCAATCCTTGTTCGTAGATTTTTGTGAATGAATCCTGTGTGAGTTTAAAGATTTTAAAGATGAATTCAGTTGACACGGCCTCAATTACTAAGGCACAGGTTCATTCCCCGCACTTGGGATATGTCTCGTTGTTCCCTTTGATCTTGGGACACCTTCCTTGTGACCATCCTTATGCTGCGCGGCTTCTACGCGCTTTGCAGCCACCTGGACAAAGCAAGGCTGGTGAACTGTGGAGCGCCTATGGAGTTCTGTCCTTGTCCTCCAAAGACAAACTCTTTCGAAGCGGCGAAGACTATTGGCGCCACTTGGCCGCAAGGTTAAACCTTAAGCCTTAAGGCAGGGAATGTGTGTCATTCCAAAATTTTCGTCAAGATGTGTCCACTTTCGATATTTCTGATTCAATTGTGTCAGGGGGAAAGATCTGGGGAAATTTGAACTATTTGACCATCTCTGCACTGCAGCGCTGTTCTGCAAGTCATGTCGACGAGGTCAAGGACAGCTCAAAGACAGCATTGCAGCGCCACATTGCACAATAACATCTACTAAATCTGATTTGCTGTAGTACTGTAACATCTCTTTGAACGTAGCATGTTGAAGCATTTTCCAACGAGCTAGTTAGCTTCGTTTCTTGACATGAAGGATCTTGCTACAAAAGCCTTCACCTCCTTGAAATCGAGCTTTATGAAGGCAGTGCTTGGAGCTTTGGAAAGTTTTGGCCTCAGATTTTTTCGGCACTTCTTAGAACTCCAATTTAAGGAAAAACATGGAAAAACATGGAAAAAGCAACATCATGAAGCTGCACAGAAAAACAGAACTACAATTTTTTTCCATCAAGTCATGGGCGCTGTCCAGGACAGCGCTTCTTCATGGAAAATTTTGATCCAACCACCGGTGAGGGTCGTGGAGCAGCACCTTTTACAGGTGGGGAAAATCGGAAGCTTCAGAGGAAAAAACAAAAATGGATGAAAATGGAGTGCTTTAGATCTGTTCAAACTTCATGAAGTTTAATGATCATGAATTCAAAATGGTTTCTTTATGCAACTTCGCAACGATTGGACTTGAAGACTTGAATGAAATGAACACTTTAGAAGTTGAGAGAAACTGCAGGAAAAATCGTGTGACGATTCTGTGAATTCAGGTTGGACGACCCTGGTGGCTTTGATCATTGCTGACATGCCATTGGAATTGGATTTTGTAAGTTTGGCTTCAGAGTCGCGGACAGATTTATGAGTTGAAAGACTGTTGTGTTATGCTGCGTTATGCTGTGTCCTTAAAAGCACATCAAGGCAACATGCAAATGCAACATCCAATCCTACGCAACTGGATGCAAACGTGTGTCGATTGATATGCTTGATGTTGGTTTTGGTTTGGACGCTTGGCAAAGAGCAATGCAATATAACTGGGAAGTTTTGTGTCCTGCAGCCACTTTTGCTGAGAAGAGAAAACTGCTGGATTAGGATTATGACACGCAACATGAAATTTGTGCTTTTGAAGATGTGCATCAGACATACTGGGACCTACATTACCTTTAGTTCTTGCAAAAGATCAGGAGGTGATGGTGCAATATGCAATTATTTTTGCTTGCCGCAGACCCCACACAAGCTTTATGCAAGTAGGAACCTCCATGTCAAAGTTCATAAATTCATATAGATTCCTTTGTTATCCTTTGTTCTTGCAAGGTCAATCAGAATGCGTCTTACTCAAATCATTGAGCAAAAACGACACCAGTCGTGTTGACAAAGTCGGCCAGTCGGCCATGGGTGGAAGCCCCAGTCGCGTGAGTGCGTTGGATGTCGTGCCTCCGCGCTGCCGTTTGATTCCTGCGGCCGATGCACGTGTGCATTTCCGCGGACGACATGTGAGGGACAAGGAAGGCAAGCACCGCGGTGGTCAAGAGAAGGGAATTTCAGAACAGATTTCATCAAATGTCAACAGATTTCAATTTAAGTTTCAATTTTGTTTGAATATGTAGAAAAGCTGAAGGCACTAGGCATAGACGTGTTGATCATGAGTGCATGCGATGAAGCTAGAAGACGTAGACATCTCAAAGTCTCACCCAGTCTCACTTCTTTTACACAATACGTATAGCACTACGTATAGCTCTGTAGCCAATTTAACATAATTTAACAATTTGTACATGCCGTACACACAATGTACAAATTTAATGGACAAATTCAATTGGACAATAAACAGTTCAATGGACATACTGTTCATACATTTGTAGCTTTCGCTAAACTGGCCTGGTTCTGTTGGTTATGTTAGCTCGTTTTATCCTCGCCTGCCGATCGAAATCGATCGAAGCCTGAGAAAAGTGCCACCAGCTTTTGTGCCCAGGTGGTTTCGTTTCTTTTGATTGGCCATGTACGAGTTTCAAATTTAAAACGTCAGCATCACGGACTTGGCTACGCATGGATGGTGCCAGAAACTATTTCAACATCTTGGTCAATGGAAGTGGCGAGGCTGAACTTGGAAACAGTCTGAAAAACACATTGAAGAGAATCTTCGGACGCGTTCAAGTGATAATTTTATTGAACAAGTCTTGCAGAGCAACTGATGTATGTTGATCGAATGTTATTGACTTGTACCAATTGATGTTTTGACTGATATTGATTGATGTTGAGTAAGTGTGTTTTCCCCTCGGCGTTGACAACAAGATCATTGCAGATGAGATATCCTAGTATAGTGCTTTCATGATCTTTCATTTGCATTCCATGTTTGAATCCTTGAGATTGTCCAGAGGTTTGGTTTGCGTCCTCAAGACCTTCTCTGCCGTGAGGGATTATCTACTGCCGGCTGGTGACATGATCGAGGTGGGGGCGGGGGGCCGGAGAGGACTGAGAACCAAAATCAGGAAGTGAATTTCTTGCACTTTTCTCAGGTGGATGGGGATACACTAGAGTTTGTCGATTATTGGGATCTGATATTGTGAATATAACCAATGGCCAAAATCTTTTGAGAATAGGAAAACATCTATTGCAGCAAAAAGATCTATTACATATCCACAAAAGAGCAAAGAGAATAATATCCTGAAGAAAATCATTGCATTTAAAACCCTCTAATCCTTACCCTGGATTCTCGTACACCAGGTACAGAAGCGAACCGAGCCGAAGATTGGAAGCATCACTCAAAAGGAAACGGCTGCAGTGACCTTTTACGGCCTCGTCTTGGAAGACGGTTCTTTGGAAGAGCTGGAAGTGCAGGAAGCGGTCTTAGATTCTCCAGATGATTCAGACAAGTCACATACTTTGTTTCGAGATGTTTAGAGATCAAATTGCATCGCGTTGAAAGCATTTGAAAGCCTAAAGAAATGCTGAGTGCTGTAGTCCCTCAGGACCATCCACGAAGCTTGGAGTTCCTGGGTGATTCCGAAACTTCGGGTTTTGGCAACCTGGGTCCCAGTCAACCCGGAGTTCCAAATCTACGATCCGTGCTCACTGTCCCTTGGTAGCTCATTAGATGATATTAATATGCTTAGATGAGATGTCCATAGATGTCCATAGATGTCCTAGTTGGCCTAATTGGCCTAGTTGGCTTGGTAAGATGTAATTTGAATTAATTTGATGTAATCAGCTTTGAAGCAATCGGAAGATCTTGAGTCCAGGTGAATGTGGCACATCAAGATGCCAATCAAGCTTGGCCGGCTTTAGTGGCCAAAGCTTTTGGAGCCGACTTTCACAACATTGCATGGAGTGGAGCGGGAGTTGTTTGGAATGCAGGTGCTGGTTGTTCTGCTGATGCACCCTTTCATGACTTGTATTCTCGAATGTTGGGGAGTTCGCCGACACTTGATGAAATTGATGAAATGCAACACCAAATCAGAATAATCAGAAATCAATACTGTATAAATCTGCTGATAAATCAGACCAATATGATAACATGACAAGCAACGTAACGTTTCTTCGAACTTGTGCAGACTTCGTGAGACCGCTCATGGCACTGGATGTGTTGCCTAGGACAACAAGTATCGATGCCGAGTGGCAACCTGATGCTGTTGTCCTCTATTTGGGTGGAAATGACTGGTGGTCACTGGCACACAAAGGCCTGTCGAGACACATCGTTTTTTTAAACGTGATATCTCGACGCCATGGGACGCCAGGTGAAGAGCCTCTCATCGCAGGCTTTGCACGTTTCCTCCGGCACCTGCGAGAACACAGAGGCCGTTCGGATTCTGCGTTGAAAAAATCGTTTAGAGAGTTGGAGTTTGACAGTATTTAGATGTATTTAGCTCATTGATGGTCATTGCACCCATTGTATCTCATTGTACTCACAAGGTCCAGAGGTGGCCATTTGCATTTTGCTTGCTTCGCCCAAGTCGATTTGTGTCACTCGGGAACGAAGCAAGGAGTCGCCCTGGATTAGGTTGCAAGGTATATCAACAATCATCAACACCCGATGATGACGATTTAAAACACTAAAGAAAACAACATCATTGCATTCGATCATGTCATTATGGTGAAAATTGATGAAACAACATAAAAGCCACCAATATGATGCTACCAATATAATTCAGGAAATTTCAGCAATATTTGATTTAAATTGCTTTAGGACGTTTTCAGCCGAGGCTTGCATTGGAAGTTTGGAGGATCAAGGCACCTTCGCAGCAGATATGTCGCGATGCTGGCGAGCTGCTGCTGCGCAAGTTGCAGATGCCAAGGTCAAACGACGACACGATGACACGATGACCATCCAAACTGGTTTCCACCAGACAAAAAGTGCTGAAATTCTAAGTATCATGGAATGTCAAATGTGCTGCAGGTGTACCTGGATGTGGTGGAGCCAAACCCACCTTGTTCCCTAACAGATGCAGCAGATTGGGGACAAATGGGACATTGGTCAGTCCAGGCGCAGTGATGTTTGTGTGCAACCAGTCCAACCAGTCAATCAGTCGATGTACGATGTCGATGTGAGAAACGCTGGCAGGGAAATTCCAAGTGGGCAGAAGCCGTGGTTCCCATTCTAGAAGCCCGATTGGGTTGGAAGAGAATTTGAGTGAAAATGGAGCCAAAGTGCTGCCATCAAGATGACTTTACTGGAAAATATGTAAATTTTTGTCATATCCAATCTTACGTATACAGTAAATGATTTGAGACATGTTCTGTACCTGAGCCCAATGGCATACGTACGTACATGAAATGCATTGAAATGCATACATTTCTTGTCGCAAGCAGATGATGTTTTTCCTTTTTGAAGGTATCAAGCTCGAGGCTGCAAATGCTTGTATTGTTTTTGCATGGGTGGTGCATCTTTTGATTTTTCTGGATGTTTGGACATGTCTTGAATTGCGCTTCCAGGTAATTTACTCTCGGTTCTGGATGTTTGTTGTTTTGCAATTTGCTGCGAAGGATGATTGAACAGAAGATTTGAGAAGTTTGAGAAGTTTGACGTGGTACCCGTGAAGTAGTTTTGGCTGTTGAACATACTTTGATATATTGAGAAGCAGGGGCAGGAGTCTTCCATTCTCATCAAATTATGAATCAATCACTTGCAGCTTTTAGCTCAATACAAAAACCACAAGCCACTCAAAAGAATCTTCCTCTTATATATTCCGTATTTTCCTGCTTTGAAGGTTTGTCAGGAAGTTCGAACGCTTTTCCAGAATGAGAAAGGCTCACAGTGTACAACATCTTGTGGGAGTTGTATCCCACTTTGCCAGCCTCACAGCTGCACATATGTCAGGAGAACAAGAAAAAACAGACATACAATGACATAGACAATTGCGCACATGGCAGGGCTCCACATGCCATGTCGGTATCATACTTTGTGCTTCTTGAGAAGGAGAGCCTTTGTCCATTCTGCAACCGATTTGAAGTTTCTGAAAGCCAAGCTCAGTACAACTTGTACAACTCATCTTCACTCAGCAATGAGCTCTTGGATCTTGCAGAAGAGGAGCCATGGTTGACGACAGTCCGAGTTTTAGTCGAGAGCTTGTCGAGTTGTACATCAACCAAAACATGTTTGATGCCATGGGCGGTTCTGGCCATCTTCTTTGGACCCACTTTGGCCAAATATTACGAGACGGCATGGAAAGCGCTTTCCACTCAGTTGGCCAAAAAAGTGGCCAATCTCCGGCGTTTGGAAGTCAGAAGCACCAAGCAACGGGCCTTGTTCAGCCCATTTGGTGGGCCAAAGGAGCGAAAAAGTCCGATAGAAAGGTCATCTGTATTGCTGTTGTCAGCGGACGAAGCTTCTTATTTTCAACAAGAAAATGTTTCACCTTTCATTCGACAGCTCCGCTGCTACGCCCAGAGACGTCAGATGCAATTTGTTTTGGATTCGGGACCATGGCCTTCGAATTATGTGAGAGTGGCTCTTCAGGAACCCTACCGTTGGGCTGCTCAGTGGAGTTCCCATGAAAGTAAACCAAGTCAAGTAGAAGAACAAGAAATGAAAAGTTTGTTGGTTGATTTGATCATGCATCACAAGATTCTTCGGGCTGGAGAACTCTTGTCTTGGAGCAACCTTTTGCAGCTATATTACGAGGATCCATCTAAAATGACCAAGATTTGGTCCATTGAGCGGCAATTGGAAAGGAATATCAGCATGGTGGTTTACTTGGATACAGATGTGATTATTCGACCTGATAGTCTACATTTGGGAATAATTCCATTGTTGTTAGCACAAGATCAAGATCAACATCAACAACAAGGTCTCAGAAAACGTCCCAGTGACATCTTTGTACGGGATTCCCATCAAGGAAATGAATGCGTGAATATAGGTTTCTTGGCCATGCGAAACACTCGAGCCTCCAAGATACTCCTTGAGCTATGGCGACAGAAATCCGAGTGGAGTGCATTTTGGGATCAAAGTGCATTGGCTGAATCCTTGTTAGAATTGATTGGAATGGAAATGCAGAAATATGGACATGGCTACAGGTCACAATGTTTGCATTACTTACTTCCAGGTGACACCGGCAACATACCATATGCCATGTATTGTGATTGCTGGCAAGATGCCCTTCGAGATATGATTGGACCATATCGTCAACGACGCAGTCGTGTGGTACGTTTTGTGGATCCTGAAGAATTGGATATCAACTTTGTTCCCAACGACGTGTTTTGGGATCATGGTTTTTCACTGGAAGGAATGCATTTAGTCGGACCTTTGAAGGAAGGTGAAGTTATGAAGCCTTTGGTAGTTCATTGGGCTGGTGTTGGAAACCAGAAGTTGCGACATCGTTTCGTCAAAGAATATCTCAAACGTGCTTTCAACACGACTTTCGACAAAGGAAGTTGTTCCAGGCTGCCACATCTGCCTCGACTGTCAAAGTTTGGGAGTAGTGGAAGACTGGTAAGATGTTGTCAAAACCTGCGGAAAAAACAACATCGTTTGATGGTTGTGGATTTTCGCGAGATGTGTTATTGGGGTTGTTGTGAATGGAGACCCATCAAGGCCAATGACTGCCACCGGCTCACCGAACAGCGTCATGTCCGACGAAAAGACAATTTGGACCGTGTTTGTCGCTGTCCATTTTGGGTGCTTTTCTTGCCCTTTCAATGTGACCTTGAGTAACTCAACCTTTTTTTCAAGGTGGAAACAGGATCATCCCCCAGCCCACCACCACCATCATCATCATCATCATCATCATCATCATCATCATCACCACCATCACCACCACCACCACCACCACCAATCACCACCAATCACCACCAATCACCACCAATCACCACCAATCACCACCAATCATCAATCATCAATCATCCATCATCCATCATCAATCATCAATCATCAATCATCAATCATCATCACATCGCTTGAACCACTAGATAATCTAGATAAATGTTGGATTTTGATATGTTTTTTTTGTGATTTTCCTTTCAAAGGCATCCAACCAGACTCTTTCGTGCGGGAGAGTTGATTCGCATTGTTCTCCCACGAGCCCTTCGGAAGGCCATGGTGTGGCTCAAAGATACCAAGATAGTCTACACATATCTACACGTTGCAGTCTTTCCAACCACTCCACCTTTCTATGCGCAAAGAGATCTAAGTCCATGCATGTGACTTCGATTACAATGG
>DF242286.1:37846-59763 GCA_000507305.1 Breviolum minutum Mf 1.05b.01 | reverse complement strand
CCTCACAGGTTTAAAGACAATTTTGGATGGATTTCCCGATTTCATTATTGAACAATCATCAAAAGTGATGCCAGTGATGCATGGATGCTGTGGATAATTTGAAGTTGATGAGTGGATCCGAAAGAGAGTCTAATTATGCATTCGTTGTTGTCCCCCTAAAGATGGGGCAACATGGGACCCTTCCAAATGGCCTACATAAATGGCTTATAAATGGGGGTGATCCTAACCGCTTAGGAGTCCTGGGATGATCTCTCTCCAAGTCGAGGTTTGATTGTTTTTTTTCTTTTCGATGACCTCTGCAGGCTGCTTGCATGATACCGTTTTGCCACGAATCGCATCAGGCGCGGGTTGTTTCACCGAAAATGGAGAAAAAAGCGCCAAAATTTTCAGAAAAGTGCGCAAGTTGAGAGTCTCTGAGTTCTTAGGTGTATTTCTTTGGTTGCCATCAGATTCTCATGCAGTAGATTTTTTTTTGCATTGATTGAACATTTCTAGAACTTGTTAGTTGCCCGCGGCAACTGACTATCAAAGCTGTTGCAGTTGCAGGTGAGACCTTAGAAAGCAAGGCTGGAGGCCTTCAATTGATCCAAGCCATTGCAGGCTTAGGCCCACAGGCGGGGGAACAATTCATTCGGCAGATGGAGGTGTGATGAGGTGTTTTTTGCGGGGGTTGCAGCTGTGTTTGGTGAGGCTTTCCTGCCCCATTTGAAGCACAGCTTGCCTTTTGCACTGTGGCTTGGCAAACTTGGAAGGTGTACGGATCGGGGTTGGAGCAATCCAGCTTTGCATAGCAAGCTGCAACTGTCCGGTTCTCCCATCACACGCCGAAAAACTCATGGACTTTCCTTGGCTCAGGAATGCGCTACAGGAGGAGTCGGAAGTGGTGCACAAGCAGGTTAGCTACCGGAAACAAGTAGTTTATTTCTGTCAACTTCCAATTTTTTGAAGCAATTGAATTCGCTTCAAGATCAAGGTTGAGATGCAATCCCTTTTTCAAAAAAGCTATCCAAATTTAGGTGATGCTACACCTAACCAACCAATCAACCAATGGATCCGCAACCAAAAAATCCCCGTGGGAGGCCGTGGCAGCCATCAAGAGCTTGATCGACGAGTATGGCGCCACGGCTCCTCATCTCTTGCTGCCACGGATGCAGGAGGTGGATCCCACTATTTTCCCGGTTAAAAAGCCGGGTGGGAATGGTGGTAAGCTTCGAAGAGTCTTTTTTTTTTGGTGAAAAACAAGGGGTGTTTTGTTTGAAGCTGAGTTGTAGGTTTATTGGTGTGTTGACTTTGTTGCATTTGACGCAGAAGCTTCTGATTGAAAGATTTTTTTCAAAAGAACTTAGCCCCTGACAGGCCCTCTTCTTCCAAGAAGAAGAAGCACGTGCTCGGGCAATGGACCTGTTTTTCTCCTTCTGCGAAAAAATCAGTGAAGGAATCAAGTTTGGACAGGACTGCATCATGCGAGCGAATGCACATGGAAAGCCCAAAGGAATGACTGGAGATAGTTCAAAGTCCAAAGCATATCTCTTATCTCTTGCTAGAAAAGTTCAGAACAGTCACTTCTGATTTGCATCCACAAAATTGCTTGCTGGTTACGCAGTTCTTTCATTTCAGACTCTTGTAGTCTATGTGGATCCCGACCAGGACTTCTTGAGCATGGATTGTTTAACCCCTTTCCATCGGCACAGTTTGCTGGTCTCCATCTTCATCGCGCGGACGGATGACCACCATGATGTGCGACGGATGGCCACCTTGCTGTGGAAGGAGAAACTGCAGAGTGGGCCCAAAGCCAAGGCATTTGATTGCATGCAGAGCACCTTGACATGGGCCGAGTCTGCGATGAATTTCACCTTCATATCATATCTATGGGATCTGATGTTGCCAGACTCACCACCTTCCCCAACTGCGGTAAATTCCCCAATCAAAAAAGGGTCCTCAAAGGAAACGTGGCCTCCATTTGTTTTCTTCAAAGCTTAGAGAAAAAAAAACACAACCCCTCAGACAACCCCTCAGACTTCCCTTCTTCGGTTTCTTCAAACAACTCCGCAATCTTCAAACCAAAAAAACGGACCCAACACCCCTTGACAACCCAAACTGACTCACCGAAGTCACCGGGTCGCAGCGTCCAGGCCGAGATTTTGCCGTTGCTGCTCCGCGTGCTGAAGGCACTGAAAGGTGGCAGTTGCGATGCTCGCAGGAAGGCGGCGGAACGGTGCCTCGCCGAGCTGGAGGCCTGCTTCGCGGTTCCCTTCCCTGCAGGGTGAGGATGGAAGATCCTGGTTGCCATATTTGGGGTTGATTTTTTTAAAATGTATTAAAACAAAAAGGGGATGATACCAGTGTATAATAAGGATAGTATATACTGTAAACAATTGAGGATTATATATAAA
The DNA here is from genome assembly GCA_000507305.1 of Breviolum minutum Mf 1.05b.01. Taxonomy (NCBI): domain Eukaryota; class Dinophyceae; order Suessiales; family Symbiodiniaceae; genus Breviolum; species Breviolum minutum. The sequence goes on along the minus strand of DF242286.1, from coordinate 57,370 downwards.
TATAACATCATACTGGGATATATAGAGGTATTTTTTTCCTTGGCCTAATGCGACTTTTGTTTAAATCATGTCATGAAAGTTTCAACACGAAGCAAATAAGTTGGGGAAAACACCAGCTAACCAACAAAAAGAAATGATTCAACCAGATTCTGTCTCTGATGGAAGTTGTTGCTTACTTCTCCATCCATTCCGCTGGTGTGAAGCGGAAGAGGCTGGTGACAAGTCTGGCTTCGAGACTGTGGAAGCTCTAGAGGGTGCTGCCGGAGTGCTCTTCGCGCAAGATGCCAATGATATTGAGACTCTGGACAGTGAATGTAAGGCCGCATCCATGTGATGATGATGGTGAATGAAGATGAATGATGAATCATGAAGGATTCATGATGAAACTTTGAATGATAGATATACTGTATACTCAGTTGTGATTTATTTTCGTTTTTCGTTGATGTTGTGAAGCTGCTCAACACCGGCAGGCTGCCGACGTGGCCGCCCGGCCGCCACTGCGGCCCCAGCTGCTGCAGCGCCGCGCCAAAGCTGAGATGCCAAGCTTCCCAGAGCCACTGCGTGCCTCGGATGATGGCTGAGTTGGCGGTTACACCCTGGTTACCACCCCCAGAAAGATGAACGGCTGGGTCACCTGAGAGTTTTTGGGGTTCCCCTGTTGGAAAAAAGGCAAATGCATCTGAATCAAACTCCATCATTTTCAGGTTTGATATTGTTAATCTTCTTGGGGTGTAATTTGATGTTATGTGCTGTTTGTTGAGGGGGAGTCAAAAATCTAGCCAGTTAAGATATATAGGGATTATTTCATAAGTCATGAAATAAGGATCCCGAAACCTAAAGCCAATCAGGATTTCATGGTTCATTCATGTCATTTTTTTCTTAACGTTGAGCCGATGGTGCCATTCATTTGCAAATGGCACCTTTGTCATGATTTTAGGACCATGTTTTTTGCCAACCTCAATCTGGAAAAACTCTGAGGCAAGTACATCAGCTTTGTTTTGGTATCCTGCTGCATGGACTCTTGGAATAAATCAGTGGATTTGATTCCTGAGCGGAACTGGTCCCCATTCAAAAGGTGTGCATGGAACCCCAAACAAACATTTATAAATGGTTGTTTCAATTGGATGGTTCCAAATCTTTGCATAGGAAATGGCTGTTTAACCAAGCTTTTTTTTAAAAACTAGTTGTCCAGGTGGCAACAAACCACTGGGAAAACCTATCCGTTCCCTCTCAGGAGTCACATACCCGTCAGGGTGCAGAGACAGCCATAGAGGAGGAGCTGAGACCGTTGGTGGATAAGCCAATACTGGAGCGTGCAGGTGCCTGGGCGCTTTTCGAAAGATCACCTGTGGCAACTAGCTGGTGGAGAACGTGCTTTTGAAAGAAGAGAAGAGTATATTGAAGCAGAATGCATACCATGGACATATTGGAGGCATCAGCTGTTAAAGCAAGTTGAGTTTTGCAGTTTTCGAGCTTTCTCAGCTTTCACAGCCACCTTGCCGACAGAGGTAGCGCGATCGCCGCCCTTGAGCTGAAACCCTTCCTCGAAAAAGTCTTTGTCGCTTGGCCATTTTACTGTTGCTTCAGCGGTTGAATGTTGGAGGTGGGTTCATTTTTTTCAGTGTCCTGATTTTTTTCATGTGATTTCAGAGGTGCAAATCATTGAGGGACCCCTCCGCATTCCCTATTTTCACTAAGGATGGCGTAGAGGATGAAGAGTCTCAGGAGGAACAACAGAGCAAGCGATCCAGCGATTCCTTGATCTTCTTAGATGGCCTTCGTATGATGTATGGAGGTGGGGTCCACGACCCGTCGGCTGGTGGCTGATGATGACCTGGATGACTTTGCTGGATACCTTTTTTTCATGGAGATTTGCAGATAAATCCTCCACTTACTAAGCCGCTGAAAAACCGTATGTTCCTCACATTTGTTGCTTGCAGGTGGTCACATGCTCCTGAAGGATGCTGTATTGGACCTACGAAAAGGGCGTCGCTACGGCGTGGTATTTTGCCCACCAACCAGAGAGGGTCATCAGAGTCATCAGTCAAGTTGGTGAGTTGGATGTGAACTTTGCCTAAAATCAACCTGGTTACCACCTGGTAACCCACCCTGAAAACCATCCTGAATCCTTAAACCACCCCAAACCCAACTGGTTTGCATCAGACATAAAAAACCTCTGGTTTTTTTTGCCAATTTGAGGTGGGTCGCAATGGTGCGGGAAAGACCACCTTGATGAGTACCATCGCTGCTGGAGGTGTTTCAGGCATGACCTCCGAGGTGAAAACCCTGCACGTGAAGCCGGAGGCGCCGGAAAGATTGAGTCAGATGGTGTGGGTGGAACGACTCCTTAACCCATCATGTAAAAAGCTTACCAAATGATTGTTTAAGATGGGGTGTAAACAACTTTAGATGGGGGGGGAGTGATGGATTCATATTATATGAAATGAATTGAAATGATGTAACAAGTATAGTTGCAAGTATGGGAGACAGATTAATTATGTGATATAAGTCCCATTTTGAAGCATTTGAACTTGGAGCTGTTTCGACATCTTAAAGCTGAAACCCGCCAGGTTTTGGTGGAGGCCAGTGACCTGAACGCCGTGCAGTTTTGCCGTAAGGAGTTGAAGAACCAGGAGGTCCAGGATGATGAGATGCAGGTGAGGAAAAGATGGGGGAATTTGTTTTCGGGAAAGATTGGGATGTTTATCTCATGTTGGTTCAACATGTGGTATTGTCGGTGGACATGGGGAGATTGGCTGGTGCGGATTTTTTTTGCTGCAGGCTGCGCTGACAAAGGTTGGCTTCCCTCAAGCAATGCAGTCCAAGTCGGTGCGACAGCCCAGCGATACACAAAACTCTTGCTTTGGGTTGTTTTTTTTGGTTCTTACTTTCACCTTAATTTTTTGTGGATGACTTTTCTTCTTCTCATTTTGTGGGGATTGTTTGTCTAGGTTTGGTGAGACATTCTGAAGACTCAAACAAAGCAAAACATCCGAAACACCCCACACGCACACATATTCCGCAGAACTTGGGGCCTTTGCATTCGCATTTTGCAGGTGAATGAACTTAGCGGTGGTTGGCGCATGAAATTGCTGCTGGCTTCTGCTACTTGGCATTCATCATTCAATGAAGGGGAAGTTGAGGACGGTTTCCAGCTCCCATTTGGGGCTCCGAGGCAATGATGCGAGATTGCGACATTTTGCTGTTGGATGAGCCTACCAACCACCTGGACTGCTGGAAGTTGATGGAAGTTGGTTGTGTTTTTTAACGGAGGGGTGGAAGTTGATGGAAGGTGCAAGTTTCTCAAAAATCGTTGGTGTAATCATTGGTGTTTTTTGTAGTATTTTTTTGGTTGCAACGGAAAAACAAGCTTGCATTTTTAGTCATCTCTGTTGTGGTCTTTGAAGACTGTGATGACCTATAGGTTTCTCCCATGGTTCAACAGTTTCCTTGTAGATTTCTTTCCATGTTTTTTTTGCAGGGATTCGTTTGGATTGAAGTGCCAAGTGCACCAAATTCGGTAGCTTCTGCGAGGACAAAGAATCCGTGGAATGGCTTTCTGAATACCTACGGTCGATGACCAGGACGACATTGATGGTCATTTCCCATGACCCTAACTTCTTGAACAAGGTGTGCACTGACATCATCCAGCAACTTGGTTTTTCATCACCAGTTTTTGCAAAATTGACTTGTGGACATTCATGATATAGATATAGATATGATATAGATATGATATGCAGTTGTAGGTTGCAGAAGAAAAACATCAGATTGCTTTGCGTTTGTGAGCTTGACGGGAAGTGGGCACTCTTAGATTGCTGAAGGAATAGCAGCACTCGTAAAGTGTGATAATTAGGCTGTTCAGCTTCACGATTCTCTGATCCATTCTCGAATTTCTTTTCCATGTGTTTTGAACCTACTTTTTGAAGAGGCATTCAAAAATTCTGCCCAAAAAACCCTCTGCCAACAAACCTCAACTTGAGATCATCAACATCCAACGGCTTGGCTGTTTGCTGTATCCAAAAAAAGCACCAAAAGGTACAGCGCAAAGCGCACCTTGGATTACTTCGAAGGCAACTTCGATGCCTTCCGCTCGGCGCGGCGGATCTCCTCGGACGAGGAGGCGGAGGCCATCTTGCTGGGTCGTCACAACTTCGACAACGACGTGGATTTGGAGGAACGCCGAAACGCTCCCGCTGGGGGTGGTTGCCGGTTTTTGGTGGTTTGAAACACACACACACACACACCAACAAACGAAAACAGGAGGGAGGCATGAGCAAAAACAAAAAAGGGGATGATCATGAAGCTAAAGAAGTGGTTATGAAAAGAAAAGCTGAGAAAAGTGACGGATGTCAAAAATGGTCAAAATATGGTGATGTGATTTTCAGCTTACTCTAACGGTTTTTATTTTTGACTGCCATTTGGCACAGGAGGTGGATGATACTCACAAGGCCAGTGGTGGCGTCAGTGCCGCGGTCTTTGACAAATCTTCGAAGATCAGCTTCCCTATTCCAGGTACCTAGAACTGCTTTCGTGTTTCAACGTGTAGTGGGGGTTTTCATGAGTCTGAAAATGCCAGCCGTTGTCCTTTTCGAAGTCAGTTTTTGTTGGGTTTTTGTTTCCCCCCAATCAGATAGGACCAGCAGATCTTCGTGGAATGAACGCTTGATTGCTAGTATCCTGAGATTCCACGATGGACATTGATTTTCAGTGGGTTTTTTCAGGAACCTTAAAGGGCAACTCCGCTGCCAAGCCCGTGATGGAGTTGAAGATCCTTGGTTTTCCAAAAGCAGTTTTTTTTGAAGAGGTGAAAAGACTTCCATTTTTTTGGGGCGTAGAGGGATCTTCTTTGTGGATTGTTGAAAGGATTCTTTTGAAGTCATTATGTGAGTTTTTTTTTGGGGGAAAAATGAACAAAAGGCAATGTATAAAACTTGGTGTTTGGAAGGATGACATCCACAAGTACCTCTCCAGTGTTGGGGGTAGGGGTCGTTGGGTCGTTGTGATGCCCAGGAATGTCTACTTCTCCTATGATGATGATGGGCCGATGATCCTCAAAGACATTAGCTGTAAAATTGGACTTTCCAGCAGAGTAGGCATCGTTGGTGCCAATGGTGCAGGCCTGATAGTTTAATGCTTCGAACAAAGTGATGACTTGGGTAGAAAATGAAGAAGACGTTGCAAGATTCAGTGTCTAAACGTAGAATATAGTACTATCGTAATATCTTAGAAGTTATTTGGGACATGAAAGGTTTTTTGATCCACCACATCTGTGAATGGTGGAATGGTGCATTTCCACTTCACCTGGTCCTGGTGAGGCAAGAGCACGCTGCTAAACGTGCTTTGTGGCGAATTGGTACCAGTGCCGGGGCCTTCTGGGGAATCTCCTGGAGAGGCCAGCCTGAGAGGATTGTGCAACCAGGGCTCCATGAGATTGTGGCCGGTGCGACTTTTTTGGGGTTGAGAAGTGAATATGATGAAAAAGCAAATTGACAGATCTACTTCAAATAGGTTTCAATGGAATCGGAACTGTACTGACTGTAAAATTGTTACAGCAAAGCAGTTCGGAAGCTCTCACTCATGAAGTTGTACCTCAGAAAAAAACAATAAATGGCAGGTCTATAAGCATCGGAATTTGCGCTTGGCCTACATTGCCCAGCAGCACATGTTCCACCTGGCGGAGTTTATGAATAGCACGCCTTATGTCTACATTCAGAGACGCTACCAGAATGGATACGATGAGGCTCTGATGGGTCCATGTCGGGGCATGTTTTTGGGAAGCACCAGAGATGGATTTTTCTGACTTTCTTTGAGTATTTGAGACAGTGCAACTCGGAGAAGCACTGGGTCACTGTATGTACATTTTTGTAAATTTGTTGCGAATTTGACCAAACTGTTGACATGCCAAAGCAGCACTGAAAAGGCCCTGCAACGGCGTTTGATGGAGCCTCCCAATGAGGAGGTGTTGAAACGACGGAGCGAGCTAGCGCGAAAGTACGGGAAGTATGGCTTCGAGGCCGTCCAGCCGTAGCTGGTGTGAGGAGTCATAACTTCACACCAGAATTGTGGTGATTTTGTTGGAACATGGAGAGATGCCATGCTTTGAATTTTGCAGTCGCAAATTTTGATATACGCACTTTTTGCAAAACCTTGTTTTGTTTGCCCTTCCCGGTGATTTGCGTGAACATTTCCATTGGTTTGAAAGCGTTTGGCAGGTGGGAAGCATCCAAAGTCGCGTGGTGCGAGGAAATGAGGTTCTCTACGAAGTGCAGTGGAAGGGTTTCTTGTCAGGTGAACAGCTTCTTAGGGCAATCATTCAGCAATTAAAAAAAGGCAACTCCATATTGGTCCACCTCCAAATATAGTGATAACATCAACATCCAAACAAAATTCCTATCAAGGAATCAACCGATCATCCGACACACTCATGAAACGCGCATGAAATTTCTTAGGCTGTGACGATCCCAAGCAAAACACCTTTGAGAATTTGGCAAAGCTCAAGAAGTTGGATGTGGTGGGCCTGGCCAAGGTCGCCTGAGGTAGTGCTGGATAGGCTGGTAGTGGTAGTAGTACTTGACAACATGGTTGTTGTTGTTGTTGTTGTTGTGGTTGTGGAGATCATATCTTCTTCAGATGTCAGAGACCGTGACTTATTGATTTGTACATTATTGTTTCTTTATTCCTATGCGCATTTTATATGTATCTTCTGTACGTGTTCCAAATGTATTAGTGTTTTGATCCAATTCCTACTGCCGTTTGATCCAATCAAAGACAGTGTTTTGAAATGAACAATGAAAAAAGGGCCCCTGGTTGTTTAGGTTATTTTTTTGGGATTATACTACCCAGTTATATAGGGATTATATATAAACCATTATGATAAGGATCCCGTCATTAAACAACGAACCAAACCAACCTGCGTTTTTTCATCTGCCAGGCCTATGACGAGCGCCTGGCGGCACAAGCTGCAGGGATCGATCAGCGACCTCTGACACAGAAGGAAATTGTGAAGCATCTGGAGCAGTTTGGTTCCTTGGGTGTTTTAGGGGGGTTGTGGGGGGTTTTTGGGGGGTTCAGGGCGATTCAGGGTTGGGGATTTTGTTCTTTTAAAAAGCAGCTGTTTTCCCGTTTCTGGATGATCATCACATCAACTTGACTTTGGTATCCTGGATCATTTTGTGTATTTGGATGATGTTGGATGGGTATAAAGATGATTGAAAATGCTGAAGGGAACCCAAACATCAGCGGTTTCCAGCTTGGGTTCCAAAATTGAAGCCCCTGGTGAGCCTCCCCACATAGGATTTCTCTAGTCAACAGCAGATTTGTGACCTCCCCTGTTTCAAAGTTTGGTTGAGAGTCAGTTGAGACATTGTGTTCTATTTCTTGACCCCAAGCCGATAATAGATTTGAAGATACTGTTCTTTATTGCAAAGGTTTGTTTGATCTAAAAACCACTGGAGATTTTGCAACAAGTTATTTCTTGATCTAAAATCGATGTTGGCCCAAGCAAAAAAAATGTTTCTCCAGTGGCCCAGCTACTTGTTACTTGTTGCTTGCTTCAGCCACCGGAGATGAACACTTCCGATGTTGTTGGGTGAGGCTTGGATGAAGACATGATTTTGCACCGAGAAATCGGTGGCTTCTCTGCTGGTCAAAAGTCCAAACTCACTTTGGGAGCGGCATTTTGGACGTTCCTTGGGACGAAAACTATGGCAATTTTCGGGAGGTCGGAGTTTGATATGCTTGAAATGCTTGGTTGGGGTTGGGTGGGATGTGTGGCTTGGAGAAATCAGCCACTGTTTTTCCACTGTATCATGGTGGAAAGGGAACCTGAATTCCCTAAAGCACAGAAAGCCAGTCGCACTAAAATTTTTTGAAGGCCGCATCTTTTGTCCTTTTTTTCAAACGGGGGGAGTAAGGAAACCCCACATCATTGCCTTGGATGAGCCCACGAATTACATTGATATGGAAACCTTGGATGCTTTAGTACAAGGCTTAGCCAGATACAAAGGTGGCATCATCGTGGCTCGGTGGGAAGAAACTGCAGGATTTGGGAGGATCACAAGCAAAGTTTGGGTCTGTTTATGTATGATAGTTGTATTGTTTATTGTATATTATGGTAATTATATTGTAGATTATATATGGTATATACGGTACATATGTATACGTATTGAAAAATGAATCTCTGCGTGTTGTTTCAGCTTGTAAAGTGATTGTATGCCTAGATTGATAAACCTTCCGTTGTTTGAGGTAACACTTGACCTTGCCCTCCCAAGGTCATCTCCCACGCGAGTGAGTTTGTGAACCAGGTCTGTAATGAGATTTGGAAGGTGGAAGGTGGCGTCATCGCGGAAAAATCCAAGCGCAACATCACCAAGTGAGTCGACTCTCCCGGGCATGGACAGCGGAGCGGCAAAACGCTCCGGGCAGTTCGGAAAGCCGCAGCAGTAACGTTTCAAGGCATCAAGTCGCAGCCTTTTGACGCCGATTCACAGATGCAGACATTTTGAATACATACCTCATTTTTGTAAAGAGCAGATAACCATCACATATTAGCCACCTCAAACCACACAATCCCCACCAACCGCGTAGTGTTCTTGGCTGCAAATGCCGTGGGCTCCTTTAAGCCGGCCTTGTATACAGCGCGGTGGGGGAAAAAAAAGCAGGGACGACTTGCCATGACCAATAGAAACAGTTGAATCTTGGTGACAAATCCTTTCAATCCGAGACCTCTAAAGGAAGCTGAATTCCTAAATCAGGAACTTGGTGATTCGTTGTCATTCATTAGAACTTTCCGAATTTTCGGTGGGCCACAGGACTTCAATCAAGGAAAGGCACAGCAGCGTTACAACGACGTTTGCCGAGAGGAACAGGTTCTTCAGGTGCAGATGATAGATGTACAAAGGGATGCGAAAAACCTGGAGATTTTCTTATTCCCCTTGGGAGTGAGCGAATTTTTTCTACCTTAGGTGCTTGAACATCCAGCACCATTGGGTTATGAACGCATGGTGGTGGGCATTTACCAAATGCCAGCGCCTATGAAGGACAGCAAGAGTGGTTTGATCACTTCTGGTGCTTGGATGTATTGTACCTAATGGTAAGCCATCATATTGCTTCGACAACTGGGGTAGGCATTTGCCCATTTGTCCATTTGTCCACGCGGTGAGGACCGTGAGTTTCTTTGGAGGGAATGGGCAGCTTTGTTGCCGACTGAGGACAGGGTAATGGCTGGGTAAAGAACGAGAGGGGCAAAAACCCGGAGACGCTGATTTCTCAACATCCAGAGCAACTAGGCCACTAGGTCATTGTCAAGCAACCACGGGAGCGTCTCAAACTGAGAGGTGAGGCAAGGAATCCAGACGATGCTGATGATTCAGCAAACTGTGAAGCTGGTGTCACTGCTTGTACTGCAGGACGGTGGCCAGCTTTATGTGTCAGTGGCCATGACTCCCAGCCCAGAGGAGCCACATTTTCGGCCGAAAAATGTTGGAAGGGGAAGACCATGCATTGTGTCGTTCAGCCGTAGGAATCTGCTGCCATCCTGCCCCCCAACGACAAGTTCGTGGGGGCAGCTCAGGATCTGGGTCATCGTTGCGCAGTTCACTTCACTTGTTGCTTCAAGAGTCTCCATTTTATACAGGTGCGTGGTCACTTGCATTTGGCGGCTACCATGGCGCGTCAGGATCCTGATTCTTATGAGGTGTTTGGGGGCGGCAAGCGGGTTTTCAGAGTTTGAAAGTGGATTCAGCTGCAACTACATTGCAACTTGTTCAGATGCCGAGGAGGGGGGTGGACTGGATTTTTTTTTGTCATCATGGCAGGTCAGTGCTGCCAGTGTGATCATGGGAGATGTGAAGGGTGCAGGGCTGAGTTGCTGAACACTGAACCCTTCCACTGAAACACTCATTGCTGAAGCAACATTTTGCAGCTCTGGATGGGAAGGACTGTCAACAAGTGGAATAGCAGAGTTGTCCACTGCAAATGGCATTTTTCCCGCGTTCAGGAAGTATGCCCAAAGCTGTTCAGAATATGGTGGCTGGCAATGCAAGGGTCCTCAGTCAAGTCTGTTCTTCTTAGAGTATTAGACCTCGAGCTGTTTATTTACAAAATTGGAGGGCTTCCACTTTCTCTAGTGAAAATTTACTACCTTTCCTGACAACTCCCCCAATTAAACAGACAGGGATTTCTGAATTATTCTGGGGTTGAAGATTTAGTGTGCAACTCTACATTGTACAGTAATTATATGACTGATGATATTCTGCATATTTTGGCAATACGCATACAGTTGATACTTCAGAAATCCATCAATCACCACCTGGAGCTCTATCAAAAAACTCCATGATAAATTGGGATCAACTATTACCCTCGGGGATCCTTGCCAGATTTCTGAAGCATCAACTTTTCGTATCACTTCCTGAGGCATCTAGCTATCTTAAGAACTTCCGGGATGCGCATTCGCGGTGATGCGTTTAGTGCATCAGATGTGGGAAGGGCAAAGAGCATGAGCTCTATGTATTGTTGGAGTTGAAGCTTCAAAATAAAAGTCTTCTTGGATTTGGATGTTTTTTGGCTTACATTTTCATTCATCTCATGATTCAATCTGATTTACCTGGATTCTCTTCCATTGGCCGATTGGCCTTCCCAGATTTTCAGCGTCGCGGAGATTTTCCGTCGACAGCGGCCTTTTTGGGCACCGCATCAAGTGCTGGTGCAGGGGTACGGTGGTCGTACGACGTCCTTGCGGCTTGCGGACACGGCGAGAAAGGAGCGGTTTGTGGTCTTATGATGTTGACCCTTTGCGAAAGTTTTCACCACTCAAGTAGTGTATGCACTATATATATATATAATATATCAATATTAATATGCTATTTCTTGTGCTTATCAGTGGCTTTCCAAGAATGCTGCCCAAATCTTGAGATTCGCCGCTCCGAAAATTTCTCCGTTTCATCTCGGCAGCCGTTCTTTTGCTCCTGGGTCCTGGGTCTTCAAGTTCCTATCGTTGTCCCATCTCGCTACCATGGGTGGATGCACAGGTGCCCGCAACAAAAGATTCAACAGAGATTTCTTTGTGAAAAAAGGGGGGAGATGCAGTTGTTGAATTTTCCCTGTGGGGGGATGCAACAAAATCTTAGCTCAATGTATTTCAAGGAGGTGTTATATATACTTACCTAAAAAGGGAATGCTCGTTTTTTTCAACCAGTATTTATTTTGATGACATCTTTATGTGTAGGGGAAAACGCACTGGAAAACTGATGGTGGTTTCCCACCATCACCCTTGCATTCCTGGCAAAGCTCCAGGCAAACAAGCGGATGCTCCGAAACCAAACAAGGCCACAGTTGACAGAAGTGGATGGGGAGTTGAGTGGAAACAGCCACCTTTGGATTGTGGCAAGTTGGCTTCGCCGCATCAATGAAATGTTTTCAAAAGCTTGGGACCATGAAGTGGAAGATATATGCCAGCTACAGAGTTGAGAAAAGTGAACTTCAAACTTTAAAAATTGAAGTTGTGGAGAAATACCCTCCAGGGAACTGACATATCCCCCCAAAAATGGCATATTTGAAGATGATTTTCCTTTTCCCCAGGTGGGATATGTTAATTTCCTGGAGAAATTTAAATAAGCCTATAGTCTCATTGAAAAAGTTCCTTTTTTTGTAGATTTTTTGTGCATTTCATGAAGGCTGGTTCCTCAGTCCCAAAGAAGGAGATTAAGGAGGGTGGCATTGGCCACGTATCTTGGCAGCAAGTGGGATAGGGCGAAATGGATCCTGGGTCCTAAAACTCTAGACTCTAGCCAGCAATGTGTAATGTAAACCCCATGTGTGTGGTTAATTGTAGTTAAACCAAATCCCATTGATTTGACTACTGATGCCGAACATCCTGAGCGTTCGTGCATTCCGACATGTACATGTCAGACCTTTGCCAGAACTCTTCTACGTGCGACAGGCACAGTTTATCATCGAGAACACTGGCAAGATCACAGTTCGATGCTGAGTTTGACTGAGCAATTTAGCACCCACCAACTTGCAAGCATGTTTTTTCCTTATCTTTTGTCATTAGGGAAAGGCTGCATAACCTCAATACGGTTACCTCTGTTAAATATGTCAAGGAAATTCATTTTTCAGAGGCGTCCAATCCATCCTTTAAACAACTGGGCATCGAGGACTACTACCAGTTGGACAAGAAGAAGTTGGGTGAAGGTTCTTATGGATCTGTCTGCAAAGCGACCAACATCTCCACCAAGGCGCGCTGCTTGCCATAATTTTTCACCAAGAACCTCGGGTGGTGGGGTCGGTGGTTTGTTGGTTTCCCCATGTTTTTTTTGGGGCGCCGTGGTTTCAGATGGTTTCAGATTGGTGGAAGGCCATTCGGGCGGTGAAGACCATCTCGAAGTCTCAGATGAAGAATTTGGAGCGCTTCAAGCAGGAAATTGTACCTTCCTCAGAACCTGGACCGGGGGGGTGGGATGGAAGGTGGAACACTTCATGAAAATCCCATCAGGGGTTTCACTAATTAGAGGCTTCTGTAGAAGTCATTTTTGGGGTGTGTTAAAAAAAAAAGAACATCAAAACAACATGGAGATGTAATGAGTCTCATTGGAATTCATAGATTTAATTGGTCCACTGGACAGGCATGAATCTTGATTCCAACAGCTGTATTTTGTAAGTTTGACACTTCGCTGCATAGGCCATCATGAAGATGATGGACCACCCAAACATCATCAAGCTCTTTGAGTCTTTCGAAGACCACAGGAGTGCCTCAAATGTTTTCCAAAAAGACACTTTCAAAATAAACTTTCATGAAACTTGCATGAACTTTTTGTGATGTTTTAGTGACATTTTTTTAAATGATTTGTTAGATGAAATGTATATGAACGGAATTTCCAATCTGTCCCTTCCTCAACGTCTCTAGTCTGTGTCTCCTCTCCACAATCGAGAGGAACATCTACTTGGTCATGGAACTCTGCTCCGGAGGCGAACTCTTTGACCGTATCATCGAGTCAGGAGAACCCAGTGTTAGGAAAAAAAATCACTGGCACCCTGTTGGTTGACGTTTGGGCTGAGATGTGTGGGGAAGTTTTTTTGTTGTTTTTTTTTTGTGTTGGCCAACTTGAAATTGGAGGTTGTGATTGTGATTTCGATTGTTGTTGTTGTTGTTGTTGTTGTTGTTGTTGTTGTTGTTGTCGTTGTCGTTGTCGTTGTCGTCCTACAACATGGGATTTCAACTCATGGAAAGAATAGGCTTCTGGTAGTACCTTCAGCTTGCAAGGATGATCCAACATCACCAACTTCCATAGAGGGTGGAAGTGGTAGATGTGACACTCATAGTTTTTTCTATGTGGATTGAAGGATTTTTCAGCACACTGAGAAGAGAATACAGCTCTGCAACCGAGAGTTTTCCCACGATCCCACGGCTTCAAGGTCCGGGCACTTTACTGAAGTGCAGGCTGCCATCCTTATGCAACAGATCATTCGTTTGGGATGCTCAAGTTTGGCATGGGTTTCTTGGGGGGCAAAGGGGGTGCTGTTTTCAAGGACTGCTTGGATGTTGCCGTGGCTGTGGCTTTGTTTGTTGTTCTTCCTTTCAGGTGCTCCTCTAGCCACTCTTACTAAGAAATCATACAAAAATTCTTATTTCATCACTTGGCGCTTTTTTCCGCATTCTCAGGAAACCATCCCAAGAATTCTCCATCTTAGAGATGGCTACAGTAACCTTCAGTTGTCCGTTTATCCTAACAAACAGCCCGGGTTATACAACCTTCAAGCATTTGTTGGGGATGTTTCCCGGCCTTTACCTCGTGTGAATCTACCGAGGTGCTATCTACTACATGCACGAGAATCAGGTCTGCCATCGTGACTTGAAGCCTGAGAACTTTCTCTTCATGACTAAGGACTTGGGGATCACCAACCATCCCAAGGGGTTGAACGTGTTTCAACGGGGCCCCGCGCTGTTTGGATGATGGATCCTGAAGTGGATAAGCTGATAGTTGAATGATGATGTCATTCATATGAAAAAAGGACTTGAATTGCTCGTTTTTTTTGCTTTTTGATTCACCACAGTTGCTTTTCATAGCCAAATCACTCTTTCCCCCCACTTCACCGCTTGAAACGTGGCCGCAGCCAAAGCCTTTGCCAAACCCCTCGCCTTTTCCAAAGCATCCTCCGCATTTCCTGAAAAAAAAATGGCCACTTTGAGCCCTGCGGCAAGAAAGCGAGTCATGTCTGATCTGAAGCATCTGCAAGAAGAACCTATCCCATTGGCAGCAGCAGCGCCATGCTCTGACGACCTTAGCCTTTGGAATGGGATCATTGGCACCCAGATGGAAGTGACCCACCTCGGCTTCGTTACTGTGCCGCTGCATTTCCTCATTGAATTTCCCTGTGACTATCCAGCGAGTGCTCCCAGGATTGGCTTTTCCTTTGAGTTTGAATACCGAGGGGGTGCTGAATACATTCAGCAAGAAGGAAGATTGAAGGGAAAGAAAGTGATTTGCTTGGATGTGCTAGGCAATTTTGACTTCGTGCACACAGAGTGGAAGCAAACAGTTGGAAGTGGTTGGAGCCCTGCTTACACTGTGACCACATTGTTGGTGCAGTTGCAGTCTGTCTTGTCAGATCTGGGCATGAAGATGTCGCAGAAGGAGCGAGATGTCACCTATCAGTCAGCGGTACGCTTCTGTGAGAAGAACCCAGATGCCATTTTGGAGATCTTGGATGAGGCGTGAGTGAGAGGTGAGTGTTCGGGTACATAGAAATAAGGATGTTACCAGTGTTTCCCATCAAAGTTTACTCATTCTGAAAGTCACGTTTTGGATTCCCCAACCTCCCCAACTTGCTCTCAACAAATTTCTAACTTGTTTTTTTTTTAAGGAAGAAACATTGAAGGTAATCTCCAACCCATCCCCCAACTCCATCATTGCGCAGCGCATGGGACTTGCAGGACGAAGTGCGTGAGCTGCAGCGCAGCCGTCGTTCGCAGCAGCGCGTGGTGAAGCTGTGCCGCAACGACACGGCGCTGGCGGCGAAGGTGAATGACTTCGCCCAACGCCTGGGATTTAGTGACAAGGACTCTAGGGGCCATGGATAAAACTACCAGTAGACTGCCCGGAATGAGTTGAGTGTGAACAAATGTTTGATCCACGGGGTATGGTGAATCTTATTTGGAAAAGGAACTTGTGGATGAAATTGATGGACATGAAACGGCAACAACAACAACAACAACAACAACAACAACAACAACAACAACAACAACAACAACAACAACAACAACCACAAACCCCTCACTGGGCACTTCCCGACGCAACAATGCATACAGCGCTTGGTATGACAAATTACATGACGGACTCATCAGTGGCTACTCAGTATCGAATCATGCGTATGTGTTTTTGTTCTGGAATATCCTCCAAATCTGATCCCCTCTCAGCTACTCTACTCCCATATTCTACTCTCAGCTACTCTATTTTCTGGGTGAACAGAAGTTCGCAAAACGGGAATGTTCCGACTAAACTTCCTTAGATAAGTTGATTCAAACTTATTGAAATTTGGAAAGAAGTGTTGGAAACTTAGGATCACTTTGGATCAACTCTGAGGATTTTGTGAGGCCTTTCCTTGGGTCAGCTACCTTCGTCGTGATTATTTTCTGCCAGGAGACTGACATGGAGGACTTTCTGGAACTTCTCTCCGAAGTGTCCAAAGGTTCAAGCTCGGCGTCTGAGACATCAGAGGTTGCAGTGGATAGCAGCTGTGGCATGTGAGTGGTGGGTGATGTGGGTTGATCGTGTGCAATGATAGGAAACAATCATGAATGATGTCAGTCATGAAGAGTTGTTCAGGAAATTGATTTGCAACAGCCTGATGTGTCTCTGTTTGTGTCATCTTTTGAACCGTGTGTTGCCCCGAGGCAACATTTGCTGCTGGAGCACTGGCAAACTCTACACCGAGGCTATGTTGGGTGTGGGCATCCGTCGTGAGAAGAAGAATTTGGGCACAGCGGCAGAGCTGCTATCGAAGGAGGCATTTGATGGCGGCTTGCGGCAGAACACTGACCCTTGGTTGGTGAATATATCTTTTGGGTCACGAAAAAACTCCTGAAAACTAAGATGGCAAGTTGAAAAATCCCCATTTTCATGTTAGTTTTTTGGGGGGTAGCTTTTGAATGGTTCTGAAGGGGGGGGTTTTGAAGATGGAAACTCTCACACGTTTGGTTGAAAGTTGCTGGTTGATTCCTAATATTTTTAGGATGACCTTGAACTTTGCCGTATCACTTTTCCTTGAGCAATCCTGGACACATCCCAGGATTCTCAAAAGTTCTTATAAGATTCATCCAATCAAAACCATCCTTTCCATCAAGGCTTTCAGTACACCAACTCCCAAGTTGTGACTTTGCCCATTGAACCATTGTGGCAGTGATTTTTTGTTGCCAGGATTTGAAATTTGTCACTTCTCCCCAACCAAAACAAGTGCAGCTACAGAAGGACAAGTCGACCTTTGAGTTCTTCCTGCCGGTATGGATCAACTATGCTCATGCTGCAGGTCAGCAGACCTGGCAATCAGTGTTGATGAAACAGGTGAAGATCATCGCTAAGATGGCCTTTGATGTTGCGGATGAGGAGGAGGCCACATGTGCGACCATGGTGGCCATGGGGTGTGCCTGAGGGGGTTGGTTGAAGGGGGCGAAGTGAAGGATGGAATTGGTGGGACATTTCAATTCCATTGAGTGTATCGAAAGTGAAGTTTCCCCCCAAAAAAGCACAAAAAACCACGCACTTTCTCTCCAACCAGACCAGAATCAACAGCTACCTGTGCCTAACAGCTACCTTTCAAAACGTTTCCCAGGCGATTTTGGAGGTCTTCCCCAGGTTGATCAATCAGATGATCGTCGAGATGATGAAACCGGATGCTTCAAAGAGTGCTGCCATCGCCACCTTCGAAGCCCTCTGCAACTTCTGGCGTACCTTCCGATGGTTGGTGGATACTCGGGTCAAGCTCCGAAAGATGGTGGCAACCAGGTTGATGGGCTTTGTAAAGGAAGAGAACAACAGGTGGGCTTGGTGTTCTTTTTTTGTTGTCGTTGTTACTGCTCTTTAAAAAGGTGACTTTTCTGAAACATGGATTTTTTTTTTGCCAGTGTGTTGTTGTATTTCACCACAATTAACGATGGTCCTCTACCATTATGCTTCGCATCCCTGCTGGAAAAAAAAGGTCACCACATATATCATCACATCAAACCTGTGTTTGCTCCAGGCACAAAGACCAGTGTCCTGATTTGGGTGCTTTGCTGGTCCTCTTCACCGTGTTACAAGGTGATGCGTCCTGTCCAAAACGCGAGGACTTTTTGAACCACTACGTGGATGAAAACTCCTTACGTTGGGTGATGTGGTGGCAGCGTTCTGGAACAAAGCCAGAGGGAGTTCCTGTGTTTCAAGCGACCCAGGTATCTCGTGAGATTCTCATGTTCCAAATGACCGTCATTGAAGTGGTCATTGGTGACGTGCCCAAGACCTTACAGGTGGGATGATTGGTAGAGGGGATGATCAGTTTCTTTTGGCATTAGAAATGATATTTCTTACTCCAGCATCTATGAATTTCTAAGTATTTTCTAGATACTGTATAATATTTATAGTTCATTTGACTTGTAGTGGACCTTGAAGCACCCAAAAAGTTTCAGGAGATGGAACTCAGCAACTGCAAGATGCCTGAACGTTTGGAGCGCTTGCAACAAGAGTGGCGTCAACGTAAGGCATCGGTCAACAACTGGGGAGCATATTTCAAGTGCCTTGGGGTGGCGCAACCGCAGTTTGGCTCTACTGCTGAGTGGATCACCAGTTGTGTACGAAGGGCAGAGGCAAAAGGACCCAAGTATGGTGGCGCTGGCCAAGATGGAAAGGGAAAAGGCGGAAAAGGTGGAAAAGGCAAGGGGAAGTGGTAGATTCCTGGCAATCTGCCAGTAGAGTCCCACCCTCCTTGTACAGTGTACAGAAAAATTGGACAAGCGAATTGCTTGTGGTGGATTTCACTGGTTTCTTTAGCACGCCCAAATTTTGTGGCATACTTAGTCTGTACAAAGTACTAGACACGGAAGTACTCAGCTGCCTGCTTGGCACATGGAATAGTGACAAAAAAATCCCAGTCATCATTGAACAGCTTCTTTGATTTCCTTGAAAGCAGCATTCTAAAAATTTCAAGCAGAAAACACTCTAAAATTGAGATCCTTTGAGTGTGTTGAAAAGTGTGAGGACCCAATTGAGAAGAACTTTTTGAAGATTATCGACTTCGGGCTCTCATGCAAATTCACTCCAGGGAAGGTGGGTGATAGTGACTGATAGTGGTGGAATGGGTTGAAATCTGGCAAGGGTACACCCTTGATGAACAACAACTCTTGTGTATCTCTATATAATATACATATATATATAATATATAAGTATATATAATACATGTGTATATATCTATATAATATACATATTTACTCCCTTCCCAAAAAGGAAACGTTTTGAAACTCTTCTTTGGTATGCTGTCTGATCTGTGGGTGAACGACAGCGATCTCCTTTCTGGTCACCTTCGCCAAACAAAATGTTTTTGTTTTTGTTTTTGAAGGAAATTCCTGGAAAGGAGCAATCATTTCCAGCTGGTAACAAATCTCACACGAAAAAATATAAATCTCATTCAAAAACATGCCATCAACTGGTTGGGTTGATGATTTCATTTTTTTTCCGCAAAGACTTCAAACTTCTGTCCCTTCTCGAACAGCCTGTGCCAGCCCTTGTCGACCAAAGCCGGCACTCCCTATTATGTGGCTCCTCAGGTCACCGGGGTTATCTCTCATGGAGATGTGATGATTTTGCTGTATGAAAAGTGTGGGGAAGATGATCCATTTTTTCACATATCAATCAATATTAAAGTGAAATAATGGAACAAATATATAGTCTATATAGATTGTGGAGGGTTGCTAAAGCATAAGTTTTTCAAGACTCTACCAGGCCATTCTGTCGCAGCAAAAGACAATCAGTTGCGATGCAATGCATGCGTATGAGTTGGTAGAATGAGTTACAGTTATATAGTTGCGAAAGAGACTGGAGCCTAGTGGCGACAGTAGAGATGCCAGCACCGGTTTGTAAGTTTGTGGAAAACAAACCTTTTACGAACAGTAAACGTTTGTTTCGGCAGTCGGAAAGAAAGGTTTGGCAGCTCCCCGAAACCTTTGGTTTCACGCTGCAAGATCTGGTGGAGGAAGTTGGACAGTTCAACACACAGCAGTTGGGTTCCCAGGTGTTGGCTGGCAACTACGACCAGTTGAGTGATTTGTGGAGCTGCGGCGTGATCATGTACGTTGGGAAAACTCAGCCTCTGCCTGTTGTTGTTGGTGGATTGAGGATTGTTTTTGATGGTGGTGAAAAAAGATGATTCAGCAGAAGGTGTGTGAGGTATTTTAGGGATTCGAGGTACTTGAGGTATTTGAGGTATTTGGTGGATTGATGATGATGATGATGATGATGACGATGATGATGATGACGATGATGATGATGATGACGATGA
>DF242286.1:0-27877 GCA_000507305.1 Breviolum minutum Mf 1.05b.01 | reverse complement strand
CAGTTCGGCAGTTCAAGATCAGCTCAAGGGTGTGCAGCAGATTCAAGCCGCTAGGTTTGGGGCCTTTGCTGCGATTCTGGCAGATGGATCTGTCGTTACCTGGGGTGCAGCAAACTACGGTGGTGACAGTTCGAAAGTTCAGGATCAGCTCAAGGGTGTGCAGCAGATTCAAGCCACCGACCAGGCATTTGCTGCGATTCTGGAAGATGGATTTGTCGTTACCTGGGGTCATGCGCACTGGGGTGGTCTCGCCAGTTCAACGTTTCGAATATAACTTTGCCTGTGACCATGGCGCACAAACATCGGTCCCTCCAAGTCTAGCTTTCTTTCCAACAAATGAACCTGAAAGGGAAAATGATGCAAGATTTCAGGCTGGCGAGTGTTTTACTTGTGCCTTTTGTGGGGGGGAAGATTTCCCCACAAGTGAGACTAAAGTCTTTCCCACAAGATATTTACTTGTTTCAACGGGTGGCTCAGCCAGATGTGTTAGATGGGTAAAGTCTAGCAATGCACCTACATGGCCGTATCCTTTTGAAGCAACCATCATCCATTTATGTTCCTGCAGGATCGACCCTTGAATTTTGTTTCCGGTCATCCACTGCTGGAAACAGGTGGAGAATCCAGGACATACAACAGGTAGGTCCTCTTGACGAACCGAAAAATCTGGGGGACAGATTCCCACCACCTAGTTTGAGCGCACCTTTGTTGGGGAGAAACATGAATCAGCTGGTGATCTTTTCCGTCAATCCGTTTTAGAGGCCAATTCTGCAAGTGGATTGCATATGTTTGGTGCAGCCACAAAAAAAATAAGCAACAATGAAGCCATTTCAGGCAGCTTTGGAGTCCATTGGAGATATCATGGATATCAGTGGATGGGTACCCATCGATACCAATTCAATATATTCTTTGTTGCCAAACAAAAATCTGTTTTGAATCGAAGAAATGCTTGTTTTTTCATTGTGAGGATGTGATAGCTGATTTGGATTCCCGAAAGGATTGATAAAGGGAGAATGGCTACGAAATGAAAAACGGATGCAAGCGCATTGTCAAGAATTAGCAAAATGGTTGACAGAGATGTTTTCTTGACCCGCCATGGTGCGCGTATCGATAAAGAAGACAGGCATGCTGGTTCAAGCACAAAACTGTTTTGCAACCAGCTTTTTCCCAGATAGCTTTAGCTACAGGGGTTCTTACTTCAAGTATGGGTGCCAGATCTCCGAAATTCTAGGCTCGTGCCAAGTTGTGGTCCAGGGTGAGCTACGCATTTTTTGTCTATGATGGATCCTTTACATATGTGAAACTCATCTAGTCCTTGCGTAGGCATGCTGCTTCGGGTGGGTTTGCGCTGGCATACGCATTGTTTTAACATTCCACAGGCATAAACACGCACGCGGTGTGTGCGTAGGTAAATGCTGGACCTGGCATGAAAAAACATCGCTCCATCTGTCATTGCTTTGGCATTTTGGGGGTGGTGTGCAGGTCTGCCAGCTGCCTGAATGGGTATTTTTTTGGGTGTCCTGCAGCTTTTTGCGTAGGGTGTCATGCTGTACGGGAGAGACATATGTTCCACTACTATAGACTATAGACTATAAACTATATTGATCAAGAGATTCTTTGTTTGCTTTCCTTGCCATTTGGGGTCTATGCTGGTATGATTGGGGAAGGACCGTCACATCACCAAGAATCCGGCTCCTTAACTCATTCCCTGCCGGGTGTTTCACTCTCGAAAAAAAAGCCACATGCATTCTATGCTTTGCTTGGTATCACCATCTTCCGCTCCGGTCCAACAAAATTTGCATTCTTTTTTTGCCGAAAAACAAAGACCATTCAGCATTTTTCAGTGCAAATGTTTCTTTTGTTTCTTGATTTTTCCATCTCCATCCTTCCATGAAGACCCTGAGCACGAGGCAGTGGCTGTCCAAAGCAGGCCATGGTCGCAGGGACGATCCCCATCTGTCACCTGCGGGACAGCTAGGAGCAGCAGAACTAGCAGCGAAATGTCGGGAGTTGCATCAACAGAGGCAAGCAAACGGGTTTACAAAAACAAAGGCACTATGGTGTGTGTATTTTTCCATGGAGACACTATAAAAATATCATTTTATCCATTAAATACTGTTGATGGAAGAAATCCTGCACCACCTGGGATGTGTAAAACCCTGTAAATAATGGGATAAACTACCTTTCCCTCAACTGGTCAGCCAGGAAATCTGAACCATCAACAGTATGTCAAGACTGCAAGGAGTCACAAGGCACAGCTCTTAAGATAGCTTGAATCCCTCCATCAGGCCCTTTAGCCACATCATCAGCTCGCCCTTTGTGCCTCGGCCCTAGGGGTGGTGTTTGACTGATATTGATATATTGAAAAGTAAACAGGAATTTGCATCAACCAACAAGATAGATTTTATGCAACCAACAAGACCTAAAGTCCTAAAGTATAAGTATAAACCAAATATGTGTACTACTGTTGATGGCTGAAATACCTGCACCACCTGGGATGTATGAAACCCTATAAACAATGGGATAAACTACTAAGCTCAACTGGTGATCGCCGGATTTCAGCCAAATTCCTGTATCATCCTGCTTTTGCGGCTACATGATTTTCCATCCAATTTGTCCAACTTCCCAAGTCGACGACTTCAAGGCGTTGCGTGGAAACAGCACTGCCGGTGGCTGAAGCCTTGGATTTGTCCATCAAAGTGGAGCCGGGCATCTGCGAGATCCTGACGGTTCGGGGGGGGGTTGGGTCCGGACATGGGGAAAACCCGTGACATTTTTTCCTTTCAAAGATGGCAAAGGTGAGGAACAAAAACAGATTCCCCAATAAAAGATTGAACTGTGTGTTCACTGTTATTTCATGTTTTGATACATGAAATATGAATGCTACGAAATAAAAAAGCTACATACATTTTTTACAGGAACTGATCATACATATGGACATATTGTGCAGCATTTACAACGAAACCTTCTTTAACGTTGCAATCTGCCAGGTCTACCCTCCAGGGTTTCTGGACACAGAGCAACTGCAGCAACACTTTGGGTCCAACAACTCAGTTGGAGGGTCACTTGATGTTTCGAGGTTGGTGAAATCTTCCAATTCAACCGTTCGACTGTGCCAGATATTAGTGAAGCATTTACGGAGATTTGAGATTCTGGAAGGGTGTTCTTTTAAGGACAGGTTTAGCCAGCCTCTTAGAGACAAGAATTCTGGAGAATCCAGATGTGTAAACATACTGTAGATGTGTAAACCAATGTAAACCTGCATTTTTTGAGCAACTATTTCGTCTTTGTTTGTTAGTATATTTCTGTATTTCGTCTTTGTTACTATGATTTGTTTAAAGTCCATACGCAAATTCCAAGCCCAAGCTACCTTGGCTTTTTCTCCAATGTCTCCTACGCCTGGGAGAAACGAACCCTCTAGCTATAAGGTGATGTAAGAGAAAATCAGGTCACCAGAAAACCGATCCCACTTAGTGGTTATGACAAGTGACAATTGGAGTATATATGTACATTTTTAATGATTTTATGACAGATCTATTATATATATTTACAAAAACAACATGACCAGCACATTTGAAATTGATTCTCCTAACAAGACCCTCCATTGAACCAACTCTCAAGACGGCGCAACTCCGGGCCTAGGCACATCGACGTTTCGTACGAGCCCTGCATGCCGCGCGACGCCCTGCGGGGTGAAAGCTCCGACTCCCAAGCTGCGCGGCGCGCGGCGCAGACCGCCAAAGCCCTGCGGGAGCGTTTGCGGTGAGCCATGGGAGAGCAACCTTGCAGAAGCTGTTTTTTGAAGTCATGGCTTTGAAGTCTTTTTGTGAAGGGAAATCCCGGAATCCCTTTGAAGATTTGGTTGAGAAAAGTCTGATATGTTTCAATATAATTTGGTGGGGTGGTTTGACTGATGCACCTTTGTGCATCCATTTTTTCATATGTTGTAGGCGTTTCAATTGTGCTTCCACACGTTGCCTTGGAAGTGGTCATTGAGTTGATTCTCTCCATGACAAGCATGTTGTGATGCCGGTCTACAAACGGATCTCTAAATTGAGCACCCACACGTGCCCCTCAAAAAATGTATCCTTCTATATGAGGAAAGGCAAATGATAGAATCGGTTTTTCAAATTGCCAATGATTCTTCCATAGGAGAAGTTGCCGGGACGTCTTCTGTTTGTTGGCCATGGTGCTTCTTGTCTGGGAATCGCTGGAGCTTTTGGCCGTGAAGACTATGTGCCTTGGGATGTTATAGGTTATTGGCATGGACGTTGGGGCAGGTTATGCAGGAAGACAAAGGCATCTTTGTTGTTTTGCAGTGCAAGGCATTTTTCGAGATGTCAAACCAGGACTCAAGGGCTCACTGAGAGTATGACATTTTTCCTTCAACACTTTCCATCTCGAGATACCTCAAGCTTTTGCCGGGATATTGAAAGACTTGAAGTGTCTAGTTGCTATGCTATACACATTACTTTGGGTCTATGCTTCAGCCAGGAAGCTCTGCTAAGGTCGAAGCAGGTTTGTTGACTTCATCAATTTGAGAAAATTTCCAGGGACTTTGTCCAACCTTCCACCAAGTTCCAGCCAGTTAACGATTGGTCTCCAGGTGGGATATACCAGTTTGAGCCACTTCACCTTTGATGGTATTTGGAGGGTCAACAGCTTCAATGATGTGGAGCATTTGAGTGCAGGGTGCCCCAAGATGGTGGTTTTGGGAAAGATGATGAAAGATTCATGTCACAGGCATGGTTACTCTATCAAGGATGTGTATGCTCCTGTCATTTCAATGTATCGATTTTGTTTCTGCTGATGTTGTTGATGTTGTTGTGCCTTTTCTGTTTGAACAGATGGTTTTCTGTGGAAACGGTGTCGCTAAGGACACAGAAACTTCACTCGCCAGTGCATTCTGAAAACAGTTGTTGTGATCTTGGCCATCAGGGGGCCATCTCCATGTGTTTTTTTCTCAAAATGTCAACCACAACTGAAAAGGTAGATTTGGGCTGACATGGGCAATCAAATCCTTTGGTGCTTGTGTAGCGAGATGTTTCTTGACAAATAGGTTTTGATGCTTGACAAAGCATGAAATGTCTATCCATCCACAACCTTGTTTCCACCATCAGATGGCTCAATCATGTGAAAGGCGACATTACGCTTTGTAAGTAGTAATTGTCACAAATGGAAAGGCAAGGTGCCAAAAGTAAGAGGATGACATGCCAATATTTTGCTTGCGGAGAAAAACAACTCACTACACTCTATTCTTAGGGGGGCCGTCAACATCATGTGAAGCAAGAAAAAAACTCCGAAAACAAAACAGGATGGAAAAACTTAACACCCAAAAACCTATTGATCAGTGGAATCTGCCCATGATCAGGAACTAACTTAGAAGTGATCAATGAGGATCAGCTATCGTTCTGCATGAATGTCGGAGAGCCAGTAGCCATCCTTAGCTCCGCGACACTGCGCAGCAATCACAGAGACTCCGATACAGCCGTGGTGCATGTAAGATTGCGAAGCTATGGTAGCCATCATTTTTTTCCAATAACGCAGAATCCAATTTTACCAACTCTGCAGTGAAAGGCTCTTCTGAGGCAATCTATTTTCTCGTCCAATATTTATAGTCATCCATGGAGCATGGAATCCACGTTGATTCTGCCGAAAGCTTTGCAGGCGGGACATGGTTGGTTGTGCATAAAGGTGGAATGAAAAAAACTCAATGCGATCTCCATCGTTGAGTATGTGAGAAGATGGAATCCAACGAAGTCGGAAATTGATTGGCACATTTTTGAAGGATCTCAACAAAAGGTCCATCTTGGAAGTTACGATTTCATGCATTTTCCACTTAAGGAAACAGCTTTTGGTTTTCTGCGGATGGAAGATGGGCTGTTTATTTTGGCACTTCTGCTCAAGATTGGAGGAAGATTGAAAGAGGTGGAGATTTGATGCTTATTCCGATAAACATATAGATATATACACATACATATACATATTAGATATATGTGATATGTCCAGATTGGTAGAACACTACTAATAAATACATGAATTTAGAGGACACACGAAAAAAAAAAACACAAACTGCCCAAAGTGAACAATCCATGGATTCGACCGTAGCTTGGAAGACCGTAGCTTCCTGTGGCAACCACCGGTTTTTCCATCGTGAAGCCATGGCTGTTGGCAGCGCACAGCATCTTCGTAATGTAGCCAGGCCATTGGTGAAGAAGAGACAGAAGGACATGAAGAAAAGTGAATTGGCAGTAGATCATGCTGAGAAGTCCTTTGAGAAGTTGCGGAGAGAGCTGAAAGCCAAGCGAAATGTTGTCAAGAAGGCCCGCACCGAGCTCCTGCGGAATGCAAAGATCATCAAGCAAGATGGTCGAGCTGTGGTCAAGATGGCACAGAAGCTTCGGCAGTGCTTTGAAGCCCAAGTGAAAAAGAAGATCAAGGATTCCTTATCCCTCAAGAAGGAGAATGGCTACGAGCTGCCATTGGGAAAAATCCCCATCCTGGTCCAGAATGTTGACCCGGAGCTGATGGATGAGGCAGAGTAGCCTGTGTCAAGGGTGTAGTTGAGAAATGTGTTGGCCAAGTATCTGGAGTCTAGACACAAAAGGGCAACCGTAGAGACACATGCAGGAGCAAAACGGAAACAAAGGTGACGCAAAGCAAAAAAACAATGCCATGGTGATGAAGTGGGCCCTCATGTGCCACAACATGATTTGTTCCCGACACTACCGAATTTGAGTGGTTTGAAATTTCTTTCTTTCACATCTGCCAGGTCCGCAAGCGATTGAAAGAGATGGCAGTGAGCGTGGCTTCATCGTCAGAAGAAGAGGATGAGGACACCGCAGTTGATCAAGACACCAGGTCCATTGCACCCCATCAGAGCTTTTCAGATTTCCGACCCGGAAAATTTCGTAAATACAGGAAGTGTGTGGATCAATTGGTTGACTCAACCGTTTGATGTTTTTTCTTCTTCAATACGACAATGAATGATGCCCAAAAAATATTGTGCAACATATATATATATATATATATACATATGCCGCTGCCTCCTTGGTGATTCGACATGAATGTGCCGCCATCAGCGCCTTATGAGGAGGAAGATGGCCCAGATGATGTCAATGGTGATGAGGATTCTCGACGTACCATGGTCGTTGATGCCATCAACTTTGTGATCGACAACAACGTGGAGTCGTGGAACACGAGGACGCAGACAGTGCCTGGTGAAGCTGGCGGGAGATGGTCTTTGAATCGTGACCAAGTCATCCACTTGTGGAAGAAGTCCAACACTCGCGGCGGTTGCTTCAAGATGAAGAAAATGAACTATGTAGCTAAAGCTGATATGTGCTATCAAAAAGCCACATGTGAGCTTGCAATCACTTTGATGGTCGTTGAAGGGGAACCCAACGATTAATGATATGCTGTGCCAGTTGCTCGGTGTGTCGGGGCCACAGTGTCTGCAGGTGGGATTGGAGACCTCGCAGCATGGAAAACATGATATATGATTTTGTGCAGCTTGAGGTTTGGGATGGGGGGCACAGCAGCCGTGTAGCAAAGCAGTAACATGATGTCACATGAGAAAGCGAAAGTGATGGCCTTTCATTTGCTTCGAACACTAGGACCTAGCCAGGAGTGCATCGTTGCTGTGGCAACTGGGCCCGACTAGGGTTGCAGTTCAAGACATCCCACAGAAATTCCCCTCAGCGTAGGTTCCGAATGGCGGCGAGCAGGATCTGGTTGCGAGTGAAATGGTTTCAGGCCAAGATTTGTGGGGAAAATATGTGGGATTTCTGTGTCATAGGCAAACAGTTTGTTCAGGATATGATCACACAATTGGTTTTTGGGTTTTTGGAGGCTGTGGAGTTAAGGAAGTGGTTTTCGAGATTTACAAGGCAATTTTCCTCGTTTCGTCCACACCACAAGTTTACAAAAGGCCATGGAATCCAGTGATTTTGAGGGGTTTTTTGATGTTATTGTCGAAGATTTCCTGGGGTTTCTTTGCCCAAGTTTGCATTTTTCAGGGGGGGAGGTTACAAATGGTTTGATTCTGAATATTTTTCAACCCATTGACTCCCCTCAAACCTTTTTCCATCCCTGCTTGAATGGGCCACGATTCCACCCTTTTTGCCAGGTATTGTGAAACATGCAGAAATCCACTGTGTCAATCTTCGAAATAGGGTCAGGTGTGGAGGAGTTGGGTAAGATGAAACCTAACTGCTAGCCATGCTGGACTTGATCCCAATGAAACGCATTTGTGAACTGCTGATTGACTGACCACTTGTCATTGTTTAAATGACTACGTCCAGTTCGAAGTCCCTGCAGATTACCCTGTAGCTTGTGTTGGCAGAGGTCTCAACACCTCAGCGCTTGACCTTAGACGACTCCAGGGGGCCGCAAGGGTTCTCCCATTGTGTGACAATGGGTAGGCCAGCACAAACATGGCATGAAGCATGGCTGAAACATGGAGTTTTGAAGGCTTTCAGTTTGTCACATGCCATATTGCCAACCTGACGAGACTTATGCTGTGATTTTCTCATGCTGATCTGAGTTGATGTCGTGAGACACTGCACCAAGCGGATGACAGACAAAAATCAAGTGCATGATCTTCCATGCAGCACTTGCAGCTCAGATTTTTAGGGACTTCGCTTTGTTTGAGTTGATTTGCTAGAAGATGGCCCTTCGCCTATTTGCCTTGCTGCTCCCATCCTTGGTAGCCACGGGTGTTGGCGCAACGACCACACCAGCGACCACAGCATCTTGCCAGGATTCGACTCTCTGCCAGTGTGACCCAGAGTCCTTTGGTGAGAAGTGCGACAAGAAAGTGGTGCAATTTGATAGCCATGGTGGTTCTTGTTTGGATGAGGCGGGATCTTCGGAAATTTGCAAAGGGCTTGTTTATGCCGGTTCAGCTCTCGAATCTCATATCTGCCATGGCAGCTCCGTATGCGACCATTGGTTGAACATCAAGGGAGTTGTGGAGACTATGTGGGAAGCTGAGCTTGGTGATTTCATTGTGGACCTTGTCAGCATCGCCGTCGGACTTTGCTTTGTGGGTGTGGTGCTTTGGACAGGAAAGAGGGAAAAAGATTCAGCTGTCACTGTATCGCCAATCAGCGTGGTTTTTCCACCGTTCATGTTTGGCTGTTTTGTGGCCGACCTTGTCTTGGAAAGCATGGTAAACCATCGAGTGGATGAAGCACTGGACAGCATAGTGCAGATGAAAGAGTCCCTTTGCTTTTCTCTAGGGGATGGATATGCAACACTTGTTAAGCTAGAGGACACCGCAGAGACAATCAAGACTTTGGCCATCGCCAACATAGTCATAGCTGTCCTGGGCTTTTTTTTTGATTTCCTTGAACCGCTTGGCGACATCTGCAACGTGTTTGGTGTACAAGTTGGTTTCGTGGCAGCAACTTGTGGCATGTCGCTGCTCGAGCTCATCCTCGGAGCGTTCAGCTTTTTTGCCCAGACACATCCTTTTGTGGGGGAGTTGGAGGCGCTAGAACTTGCTGCTGTTGGGTTGAAGGAGCTTGAGACAGGCTTTGTGTGTTATCAGCGACATCAAGATTTGCCCGTAACAAGTGCCACAGGCATGGATTGGTCGCCACAGGCATTTTGGCTAGTTCATGCGCCATGGATTTTTGTGGTTGGTTGGCTTCCATGTTTGTTTGTGGTTACTGCGCCGGTGTGGTGCTGCTGCCTACCCAGAGCGGAAGAAAGCTACCGACAGCGCCCACCAGTAGTAGTTGGCCAACCAGTACTAGTTGGCCAACCAGCCTGATTCGCAAGCGGCCAGAATTCGATTGATATTTGCTCCTCACCTTTGTGTAGCCATGGCCCTGAGGGCCTATGGATTGGAAGTGCTGCCTGATAAGCAAAGCATGTTCGCTCGTACTGTACACCTTTGCCAAACGGCAATGACGAACACAAACTTTCTCAAAAAGGCGGATCTCTTGTGCTCTTGCCACTTCCTGTTGCAGGCCAAACCTTTCTTGTTGGGGTGATACTTACCATTTATGATGAACGAGGCAACTGAGGGTTCGTTGCATTCTCCTTGTCTATCAACTCACAACTCATCCTTGAGGAAAGTCATCTCTCCGTCTCTCCGAGTCTCCAGCCCATCCATTTTAGTTTTCTCATTTCCTGACAGTTGTTGCAGAAGTTGGGCTTCGCAGCATTCGCATATATACTGCGTACGCAGTCACCCCAATTTGCGAGGCTCTGCTGGTATAACAGAGCACGTCATCCCATGGGGCAACTTGTGATCCTCATGACACCGGTAGCCGGGCCCTCAAGGCGATGGCCCAGCAGTATCACAACCAGCCTAGGGTGTTGAGGTTTACCAGGAGACAGTTGATGTTATGCAGGAGGGGAAGGAGGGGGTGGGTGGGTGGGGTGATAATGTTCCTTGAACATGTACACATGGATAACTAGTGGTTATCATAGCTCCCCGGGGTGTAGAATTGCAGCGTACAGCCGTGACATTTCATGACTATTTTTAAGCTCTCTGTTTCGTTCTCATTGCAGCTTGGGTCGCGGTGATGTAGTCAATGAAATATGATGTGTTTCATGAGGCTTGAATTTGCTTAATGACACAAATTCCAAAAAACGTTTGAAGTTGGGAAAGGGCTGTGTAATTTTCATTTGTTGAAATATGATGGTGTTAGATACGTTACCGTATGATTGTGTCTCAAAATTAAGGGGCCCCCAAAAAATCATGGAAAATCGATGATTTGAGCGGGAATCCCAATTTTGAGACATTGCCCAGTTTTGAAGTTTCTCCATCTTCAAAGGCCATTAGACATATCAAAGCCCATAAGAAGTATATGTGAATATGATATGTGTTTGAAAATTCTGTTTCTGAAGTGCTTTTTGGCACTCATTTCCAAAGGATTCTGAAGCCTGGACATCTTGAAACTTGAAGTGTTTTTTGCGGTGGATCCAACCACTCAATATCACCATTTTTAGCGGTTGTTTGGAGTTGCACAACACTATCTTCCCAAACTTACAAACACAATACAAGCAATTTTGACACAAATGTGTGGATTTTGTTGGTACCTAAAAATCTTGGTCTCACTAATGTCGCCTTTGGGTCATGGCTTAGGTCTTGGAAGAGATTGGGCTTTTACAGGTCCGACCTCGAGGAAACAACCGTAAAAATTCGAGGTGGAAAATCGTTGTTCTGAGTTGGATTCAAACGGAGCATAACAAAAACATCTTCACTTCACATAAGGAAACAACTTAGAAGTAAAAATTGAATACTATTTTTTTTGTTCCTACAAAAGATGGATGGTACATGTTCACCTAAGGTTGATAGTTCATCACTTCCTGAATGGTGTTCATCCCTTAGCACCGCAACTCTGTGGCTTTATGTTAAAAACAAACGCAGCCAGCCGCACGGATAGGCCAAGAAAACATATTATTTGAAAGACGATTTTCACAATGTTTGGCTACCATATGATTTACACCATTTTTTCATTCCATCTACACAATCATTGCTTTCAAGTTCTTGTCGTATGGCTATCATCCGTTCAAACCTTTATCTATACCATCATTGCAAGTCATACCTTATGCTTTTTACCTTTTTGAAAGTTTGCCTTGCGATTGTCAATGCTAAATTCCGATCTCGATTTCTCGTGTTGCAAACCATAAAAAAGACCCATGGATAGCCACGAAACCGTGGCCACGTTCGCAGATGCTGTCGAAGAAACATTCGAACATCATGGAGTTCTTCGATTCTACAAGGTCGCAACAGAAAAGAAAAAACACCCATGTGACCGCAAGAGGATGGGAAAAAAAAGCTAAAGCTTCAACTATTTGAGTTATCATTGCATTCTTGTTTCAAATGGGGAAATGGTATATTTAGGTATATTTTATTTGTAGATACGAATTAGCCGCCAGCAAAGATTTGAAGCTCACAGAAAGGAGACTTTGTTCCACAACGAGTTCGTTTTCCAGATTTTTGGCAGAATTTTCGAGCAATTATAATTGGTATCCCAAAACAAAACCCTGGGTTTTCGTCCAACATTTTGATGCCAAAAACACGACCACCAAAACATGCAACGTTTCGAAGCTCCAAGACATGCAACGTTTCTTCTTTTTCGGGTCAGGAATGGGAACATTTTCATTTGATCTTCGAGTCAGGGAACCCTCAGTGTGAAAAGATGAGTTGCCGCCAGAAAAAATCCAGTCTGGTTGGCCGACCTTGGTGAAGAGAACTTGGAAGTTAAAGCAATGCCCACCTTGAAATTGGTAGATGATTTGTTTCCCAAAAAATTAAAAATGGAATCATAAAGATCAGCCTCATTGAAAAACAACGCATCTTCCAAACCTTCATTTTTGGGGCTAATTTTCGGGTGTGTATTTGCAGGTTGGGAAAAAGGTGTCCAAATTTGGTTAATCAGAATGTATTCATGAGTCATTACCGTGGATAAATACATCATTTCATGCAATCTTTTCTCAGACAGAAAAAAGACGTTTTGAAAAGAGAAAAATGGTAGAATGACCGTTCATACTTATCTCAGAGTTTCAGTTCTCTCTTCGTCATGGCAGCACCTTTTTTGCGAGAGGCCAAATTATCACCCATCCTTTCGGCAAAAACGAACCCATGAAACCCATTGACCAGCATAACGATTTTTTCAGATGTTTATGGGTGATTGGGTTCCTCAACTTGTTTTTTGAATCACAGCATGAAGGGAGGTATGTTGATATCCTACCTTGCCACTTGACACATTTCAAAATCTCCCGAACTTTGAAGATGACGCATCATGAGGAATCTTCTTCTTGCCATCTATTTTACTTTCTTTGTGGTAACTGATCAATTTGTTGGAAAAAAACTCTCTCGCTGCATGGAACCTATGCACTTGTCCAAGGTTTTGCCCACATGGCAGCTTAGATCCACGTGGTTCATTCCAGCAACTTCCAAGGAGGTCCCCTAATCAGGAGGTTTGGGAAGACATTAGACTTTGAAACATTTCTGTTGATGTCTTTTTGAAGCTGCAAAGTAGGAACTAAGTTTAGAAACATTTGGAAAGAAAGACTCTGTGTTTGGTGGTTGAACATGAGAGGAACGATGACAAAGTAGTGTTTTTATCGCCACTGGTTCTGGCAAAAGATGGTAGGTAGCATATTAACCCACAAAAAAAAACACTGCAATTAACATACCTAGGGTATATTCATCCAGGTGGTATTTTTCCCAAAAAATCCATCAATTTTTCCTGCAGGCCTTGGATCTCCTAAAAGACTGTGCTGTGGTGCAGCGCGATGTGAAGCCGGGGAGCCGCCACCACCACCAGCACCACCACCACCAGCAGTAACACTGTAAGGCTGGTAGCGGCTGCCAGATCATAGGGAACGGATTCATGCACCGGAATTGCGATGAAAGAACCATTTCTGAGTGGTGTTAGCATGATGTTGAGGAAATGTGATCACTACTGTTGATGGTTCAGAAGATCCAGTGATTTTGAGGAATTTTTGAATAGTATTGTTGACGATTTCCATGCGTTCTTTTGCCCAAGTTTGCATTGTTCACTTTATGTTCTTTTACATTCTTGCAAAGCAGTGGGGGACGTTTCAAATGGTGCTATTTGATGAGTTTCACTTTTGTTGTCATCGGTCCTTTCAGCAGCAATATTTTTCAATCATTGACTTCCCTAATTCTATTTTCCTTGCTTGCATGGGAGGCTCATGGAACCCAGACCGTGGCATCGTAGACGTCCATGACTCGACAGAAAAAAAGCGTGCTTGATGCAAGCTCCGCGACCACGGGTCAATGACAGCTGTTGAAATGCGATTGGAGAGTTGACGTCGTATGAATCTCAAAATGTCAACCACAACTGAAAAGGTAGATTTGGGCTGACACGGGCAACCAGATCCTTTGGTGCGTGTGTAACGAGATGTTTTTCTTGCTTCCACCATCAGATGGCTTAATCGTGCAAGTCGGCACGACGTTTTGTAAGTAGTAATTGTCACAGATGCAAAGCAAGGTGCCAAAAGCAAGAGGATGACATGCCAATATTTTGCTCACAGAGAAAAACACTCACTAGTCCAGACTAAGGAACTTCTCTGTGCTAGATTACTGGGACCAACTACTTGAGGTCTCCTTCGAAACCTTGCCGAGAATGTACAACACTCCGTTCTTAGGGGGGGCTTCAAAGTCATGTGAAACCACAAAAAAGACCAAAAAACAGAACAGAACGCAAAAACTAAACACCTCACAAAAAGCCTCAAAACAATGACTTGATGTACTTGGCCAATGCATGTATCTCACTGAGATACTCATCATGACTCATCATCTCCTTACCATTCAACAAAAATCACGTCCAAAGCCAAACCTTAATTCCAGCTCACCAGTTACCATTTTTCTGGTAAAGCAACCCCGAAGGTTCTAAACACCAAAAGCAATCGTTCGCAATGCCCAAACCTGTCTGAGCATGCTGAGCTGGTGCCTTCCAGGCGAGAGGTTTGAGATCACCAGAGAGCGAGAGCTATAGGTTGTTTGTTTTTTTCTTTTTACTTCCCAATAATTAGGGGTGCTGTTTTTTTTGTTGTAAGATGGTGTATTTTTCAAAAAAATCAATCATGAATCAAACATCCAAATTCACTTTTAAGTTGATTGTCTGTTGGGCCAGGCCTCCTGACCTGGTTGGCGAGTGCATCGACAGCACCCAGGAGCCGTCGAAATGAGTGTTGTGAATGTAGCAGCATAGCCTAAAAGGGCCTGTAGCATTACAACTAGTTGGGATAAGCAATCAGCTGGCAATGAAGTATGAGCTTGGTTCATACCCGGTGATGGTTCAGAAATTTGGTAAACTCACCAGTTGAGGTTGCTAGCTAGTTTATCTCATTATTTTTGGGATTTCTGAACCATCATCCAAGACCACCTGACTTCCGAGCCTCGCCGTTTGCTGAAGGAAAACGCTACAAGATGACCCCGTTGCTTGGAAAAACTCAAAAGATCATTGGAGCAGTGAAGAAAAACTTGGGTTATTTGCTGGTATATTTGGGATTATGTTACTACCCAGTTATATGGGATTATAAAAATCTATGATAAAGATCCCTATAAACCAATCGGTATAATAGAATGTCATTAGGGTTGCTCATTTGATTGCCTAAATTTGTGACACCTTCCATCTCACACAAATGGAAGTTCATTGGTTTGACTTTGCTCAAAGAAGGTCTCCGAGTTCTTGTTTCTGAGTAGGGCTTGCCGTGAGCCAACAGTATGCTGAGTGGCACCAAGGCCTTTCAGCGGAAGAACTACCAGGAGAACATTGAGAAAGATGCAGCTTCTTTGGCTGCAAGTTGGAGGTGGATGCGAACCCCTGCTATAAGGTAAGTTGACTGGGGTATTACATTTTTGGATAGCAAAGTAATCCAAAATTCTATGCAAAACATTGAAAAACATGGGCTGTACCAATCCAGGTTGGTGTGAAGATGATAGTCTTTGAGATGGCAGCAGGCATAGGCACTAAATTCGGGTTTTCGTCAAATTTTGGACCGAGGAATGCAATCGAAGTCCTTTGTGGGGACCTTTTCGAGTGCAGCTGCTTCAAACCCAAGAAGAAATGCGAGTGGAGTTGGCTTACGAGAAGATGATTGTTCCTTGTCTCTCCCTGTGAAGCTGTGAAGCATTTCGACTCTCCCGCTCCCCCGGTTGCTGGTTGCTTAGGAATGGGGTTTAGCCGCCTGGCTTGCAATTGCTGTGGGGCAACAATTGGTAGTGACAGCAACACTTTACAACAATTAGCATTGATGCAGGATGTCCAACTTCCAAAAACATGGGGCATTTTCCCTAATCCATTCAGCTTTGGGTAGAAAGGTAATGACTTCACCTGCCAGCTTTTTTTTTCATTTGAGGAGAATGTAACGAAGGTGGATGAGGAGTCCAAGGTGTGCTTATTGGGCCTGGTTTCGATGCAGTACTACTTTGCACATATGCTGCTCTTTGAGATTGGTAGCGGGGGTGCTCAGTGAAGAGTTGCATTCGTGGACCCAGGTGGACTTTCCCTATTCACAGCAAGGTACAACAGTTGTTGATTGGTTCATGTTTTAGACATAGTTTGATGCCATGCTCAACTGCTCAACATCAAGTTCACACTTGACGCATGATGATCACCCGATATTTTTTTTGGACGGAGTATCACCTCCTCACACTCATATTTTTTTTGAAGGCCAAGAATAAAGAAAGTCAGAAACTATTCTTGCCATCTGTCACCCAAAATTAGCAGGTAATTATTATCTTGTCATATTAGGCCAGGAAATAATGATAACAATAATGATAAGAATGATGATGATAATGATAATGCCTGGTATTTATCTTTTCTTCCACCCTTCATCTATCAAGTCTGTCAGGTATTGAAGCTGCAGCGGATGCCTTTCGGATGGTGGACGAACACAGTGGTGCCCTTCACCCGGATCTCTTTGACCAAGCTGCCGGCTACGGTGGGGGGTGAAACGGGTGGGTGAATGACGGGAGCTAATGGGAGCCTATCAGTAGAACATCACCATTTTTTGTTTTTTTTTTGGGTAGGGTTCTTAATATGGGGAGGTGTTCAAGGGGAGGGGTAACTTGGGAACCCCAAAGATTCCTAGGGAAGATTGGGGAACGTTAGGGAACATTCGGAAAGATTAGGACCTATTCACTGTATTTTATTTATATCCTACATTCAAAAACTACCAATGGTTCTGGGTGTTTTGGCACCCCCCAGAACACAGGCAGCTGGGTTACTGACTCTTCAGGACAGATCTGGCCAATCTCGGCGGATGCGCTCGATAGCATGAGGCAGGAGGATAGTGAAGCTCTCCCAAATGCCACTTGCCACTACTCCGCCTATGCTTAATTTCAAGAATCTTGCCAAACTCCCAAAAGTGCTGCAACTTGGAATATTTGAAGTCTTATTGTATTTACTTAACTTTCATGCTTGGAAAGATACTAAATCACAGCATTATAATACATTTCCCATATTCGAGTCCAATAGCTCCTGTCAAGGCGCGCTCTGCTCCGCGCCTCCTCTGGGGGCGGCCAAAAAGGTCCCGATCGACGCCGGCGCTTTAAGAACGCCTTTGGGCTTCACGACGAAGATTGGAGCAAGGCCATATGACAGCTGGAAAAAAAAATCCCAACAGAAAAGTGTTCATCTTTGACCAAAACTCTGGTTAAACCAACATGGCTTTCTGGAAAATGGTTCCCATGAATGGGTCGATATCTTTCCTGTTAAAAATGGGGGATATTCCAGCCAGCTGCGTTAGTTTTACCAGAGAGGTAGCAGCCCTGGCAACGGCAGGTCTGGGGTTCCTGGCGCCCGCGTGGCGACCCTGTGGAATATTTAACTCAGCCTTATGGGGCAGCGCAGATTGGAGCACCTAAGCCTAGCTTTCGGGTCTTTGCCAGAGCCCCAATGGGTGGGAATGTTTTTGGTTGTTGATTGGGGTTTGGGGGTTGATAGGGTTGAGGGGTTGGAATTTGATGTTGAAATTTGATGTTGACTTGGGTTGTATATATTTTTTGTTGCTGATTTTCCAGTGGTGCTCTTGGGGTTGAAGCCGTAAGCTGCTTGCACCTCTGAGGTCTATGATCCTGATACAATGCCGGCATTGAGGCCGCGGCTTGGGACCCAACCTGTCAATAGGGATTCCTCTCTTTGCTATGGCAGCCCTTAAGAAGTGAAGGATTATACCAAAAGCTCCAATATCTCAAACAAGTGAGCTTACTGTTACTGAAGCCCCAAGGTTTTTTGGTCATCCATCCAGTGGAACATGAAAAGATCAGGTCCCTCCTTCCCCCCAAACCATCACTTAATGTTTCATCTGATCTGCCAGGGCTTTGACACGCGGTGGTTCCTTCTGCAAGCACAACCAATGGGGTATGGAGGTGGCGCTCCATGATTGGTTTCTGGCCTGTCCATGCCGGACAGATAATCCAGAAGACACTTGCTTAAATGACTGGAATGGGATGGACAGTAGGGGATTCTTATGATACAATAGAATACAATAGAGGTATGTAAAGATATATGTGCCTTCCTGGTACATTTGATTCATTTTTTGCATTTGTATCTCTGTTGTATCCATTTGTATCAGGAGTGTACATTCACTCCAGTTACCATCAATCACAGTCTTCATTTTCCGTGCCTCCTCGCACAACCACTTGCATCACGGCCCACTACCAAGGAGGCAGACTTTTTCTTCGTGCCACACTACACCTCATGTCTCATCAACCACGCTGATACCTTCGCTGGTTGTGACACGAAACAACTCTGTGGACCAACTACTGAGCTGTTTCAACAGGTCCTTAGCAGCTCCCCACACTATCGACGGATGGATGGAGGAGCAGTAGATGTACTGGGCATGGCCTGTGGGTAGAAATTTGGTGTGTATCTTTTGTGACATGTAAGTGAATCTTCGGGCAAAAAAGTGATCATCTTCACATTCTGAGGGAATCCGAGAATCAGTTTGTAACGGTTTGAAACCAGAAAAATGGTTAGAGATGCAGGATAGAAGGGAAGCATATCCCACTATCCACCAAAATGGTGGAGAAGAGACACTCCCATCCGCTTCATCGAGCTTTTAGAACAGGACGTGACCACATCTTCGTCTGGGGTTCCGGTATGGCAGCAGATGGACCTTTTGCCAGTTGGCGCGACTGGGTGCCTAATGCCATCTTCATGATGACAGAGCCTGAGTTATGGAATCCTTACAAGGAACATGATCCCGTTAAGTCATTGGGGATGGATGTTGGAACCTGGAACTACACGCTCCCTGAAACTAACAGTTCGCACCTGAAAATGGATGGTTGGAATACTAATTTCCTTTTGGGAAGGCCTATTTTCAGGGGCGAACTGTTAGTTTCATGGAGGGTGTATTTTTGTTTGTTGCTTCCAATGGTTCCAGTTTGCAGGCTGATCACCTTGATCAAACTTGGGACTTTGAGAAAAAAAGGCCCTTGAATCAAGTTGCGAAAAGTATATAGATCCTGATCAAAAAGAGGTTGAATCATTTCCTGACGTGTTGTTAAACGAAACAAGTTGTCAGCAACCTGCTAATTCTTCAGACTTAATGAAAAACAATCACTAGAGGGGAGGTGTTTGAAAGTTTCATGCCGCAACTATAACTTCGCAGACTTTTTCTGGAAACTTGCAGCTGTTTGCTTGCATTTTCTGGCATCCTTTGGCAGGAAGTGGTGATGGCCTCCTACACACCTTACAAAGATATTCTGGTGCCGGGGCGGATCACTGTAGATGACATGATTGCACTTGGGAACCTTGGCTGCTGAGGGTAACACCAAACTATATTGAAATTTATAAATTCCTGTCCTATCTAGGGATCTACAAACGAATTGGAGGCCTTTTGGAAGGTTTTTCGTCTCAGCTTTTTTTTGGCAACCACGGAGTATCAGATGAAAACGACCTAAAGTCGTCCACCAGACAAGACACCCGAAACCTGGGAAGCTTCGAACAGCCTGAGGAAAATGGCCAAGCCATTGGAGGAGCGCACTGTCCTGGGGCATTTCATTGGTTGGCCCAGGTGAGGCTTCTTTTACTGCATGAGAAAACACAGGAAACACAGATGTTTTTTGGGAGTTTTTTGGTAGAATCGTCAGGAATCAATGAACACTTGATAATGTGAATCTTGTTTATACTTCACGTTTGTACTCATGAAATCATGGATTTTTCATAGCAGGGATAATAGGCTCATGCGTCTCGAGCCACCTACATCACATTGGGGGTTGCCTGGCAGTAATATTTGCAATTTCTACATCCTCAACATAGGTGCAGTCAGCTGACCTGCCAATCCCCCCCCCCCAAACGAGGCCGCCACATCCATCGGTGATGCCACCGGAGCGATGTCAAAATAGCAGCTGCCCCTTGAACGTGCGCTCCGTGTTGCTGGCCAAAAAGGTGCCAAAAACAGCGCATCAACGTGGAAATATGGATCGTTTGAACGCTCTTATGGCTCCTTACATATGTGATATTATATCATCATAGTGAATCATAGTACTCTATAGTCACTAGCCTTTTTTTCATGGTGTTGGGGGAGTGGGGAACGAAAGGTTTGATTATGTGTTTGTAGGTGTGTGAGTAATTTCTATCTTTTTCACAATGCCTTTCTTGTATGACGCTTGAATTCCAGGTTGGCCAGAGATTCCACACATCTAAAACTGTGTGAAACAAAGATATTTTACCAGTACATTTATTTTATATAGGCTCTGGCAATCATGAATTTCAACTCTAGTGGTTTCTTCATCCCACAAAACAGAACATGTTCACATCATCACCTCATTTTTCGCCCAAAAATCTTGGAGATTTGGCCTTCAAACGGCTTCGGAAATCTCATCCACTTCGTCGATTTTTGCAGGGAGATGAGATGCTCCATGTCGACGTCGACGTGCCTTACGTGGAATCCTTCTTGGGCTTGACCAGCTCGTTGCTACTGGGACCAGTGGGAAGTTCATTAAGGAGAAGCTGGAACCTGAAACATCTGTTTATAGTTTATAAATGGTCGTTTCAATTGGATGATGTTTATAAACCGTTGTTTCAATTGATGATGAACCAATCATTACATCCTGGAACCCCAAACAACCATTTACAAATGGATGTTTGGTGAAACAACCATTCCCATGTAAAGGTTTGAAATCATCCAATTGAAACAACCATTTATAAACAGATGTTTCAGGTTCCAGGATCTAAAGTGGTTGTTTCACCAACATCCATTAAAACATGATTGTTTAGGGTACCAGGAATCATAAACCGAGTTTCTCAGCCAAAAAATAAGGTTCTGCTTCGTGCCGAGAGGGAAGAGTGCCTGGTCCTCGCGCTTCTTTCAAACCTTCTTCGCAGGTGGGGACGAGATTGGAGTTGGAAAGAGAAACATTTCAATAGAAAACAGCTGTGCCCATCAAGAGGGTGATTCAAATTCATCTCTGTAGACTGGAGTCTTTGGAAGTCTCTTAGCATATTCTGAATATTTCTAAACACCCTTTGCAAGTTGAGTACTCCTTGCGTAGCTAACATGCTATATGGTGGGGCCGAGGGTGATGCTACACTTCACTTGAGCAGGAAATGAGATGAATGTGGGTGTAAATGGGTTTCCACTCGCTGAGATGATAGGGGAGAATCACACATCTCCATGTTGTACTTCGCTTTCAAGCATCAGATTTGAGGACCGTTTTTGGTCTTCCAACCAAATCCATAACCACCTGCCCCCTCAAAAGTAAGGGGATTCAACAGTCAGAACTTTCACGAAAAAAAATCCCTAGGATTTTTCTAACCCAACTTATATAATAAGAGTGTGGAAACCTATCAGCTTTTTGGTTCCAAAGGCATTTCCAACATGGGGATTTCGTTGGGTGTTTGGAGGCTGCATCCCAGTGCTGCTGAATGATCGTTACGAGGCACCATTTGGTGAAATTGTGTCTTGGTGATGCCAACGGGTTCCCTTTGGGGTGTGGAATGTTCTGAAAAGGAAAGACATGGGGGGAAACATTAGTTTGAAGTTCCTCTAATTTGTTTTTTTGTTAAGGGGGGGTTGACTTCTTTCTTTAACGGTTCTGGTATAATTATAATTATACAGTAAGTTGATATTTTAAATCCCTGTGATTTTCGACGCATTTCCCAAAAATGTTCTAATTATACAGTAAGTTGATATTTTAAATCCCTGTGATTTTCGACGCATTTCCCAAAAATGTTCCAAGATGATTCTGATCAAGAAATCATTCAATGTATTCAGACCAATGAAACACGAATTCAACACATGTCTGGAAAGATGATTGAGTTTTTTTTTGCAATGAAAAAAAGGGCCCCTGGTTGTTTAGTTCCCCAACAGCAGAACGCTATGGGGTCTTTGCACAATATAGATTTCGCTGTGTTCTGGGCGAGCTGGGGCAGTTCTGGGAAGGAACCGGGTTCCGGGAACCGGTTCCAGGTTTTGATGGGTTCCAAGAGGAGGTGGTTCCAGGTTTCGATGGGTTCTGACAGGTTCCGGGGTTCCGAAAATGGTTCCAGGTTTCGACGGGTTCTGACAGGTTCCAGGTTCCAGAGATTGCGTACCCCAGGTTTGGAAAGTTGCCGTGGTTTTGAAGGTTTCGGAGGTTCCGGGTTTCGACGGGTTCCGAGGTTCGGAAAGTGGCTGCGGTTTCGAAGGTTTTGGAGTTCCGGGGTTTGATGGGTTCTGACGGTTTCGAAGGTTTCGGGTTTCGATGGGGTTCCGACGGTTCCGGGACCAAGAGCTGCAGAAAACATGTGGGACCAAGTTCTTGCCATCTTGGGGTTGGCACATTTATTTTTTTTAGCCGCCTTGGGGGCGTGGACTTGGTTGGCACAATGCCGCTAGCAATGCTGTGCGGAGAGTGAATGCATTTGTGTAAAGAGGAATTATAAAACCTCGTTGCTGTTGGGGATACCGCCTACGACCTACGCTTATTTTTTTTTGGATGAAAAATTCCCCAGCTGCAACTTTCCGCTGAGGTGGATATGCCCAAAGCGGTCATCAAATGGCCCATGACAGAGGTCTCTTGCCTCCATGGCGATGTTTTTTTCGAAGTTTGTTGTGAGTCAGCTGGAATAGGCTGCTGGGGTTTGGAGTCAGTTGTTTTTTTTTGGAATCACATGGGATTTGTTGTACATTTAATTATCCAGATGTTGAAATGATATATTTTTTTAAAAGAGACTTTTAATTTTAAATAAGATTTCATATTCAGATCTGGTGCTTCCCTTTTTGTCGTGTTGCACATTGAACTATGGATGATAGATAAGAGAAAAAAAGCCAACCGCCAACCACCTCTTCAACAGATATCACAACATGAATGGGCCAACATTTCGGGAACGTTTTCGGAAAAATGCCGAGGTGGATCCATTGGTGGATTATCTCAAAGAGATGGTGGTCAAAGATACAGACAGGAGACTTGGGTAGGAGGTGAAACTGGTGAACTCTCCCTTTTGTTCCTGGTAGAAGATAACAAATTCATTGGATCTACCCCTCACCTCGCAATGATGGAAGAAATCCCAAACAACCACCCGGGATGTATAAAAACACTGTAAATAATGGGATATTTATCATATCAACTGGTTCGCCGGATTTCTGAACCATCAACAGTATTGCAAGGTAAAGACGTAGTTTGTGCAAAAAATCCCAACCGAAGCCAAAAGAGGCTCAAGTTTTTCGCTTTTTTCGCTTTGCCTTGCTTTGGCAGTTTCACCATGGCTGCCAAAAAGGAGGGCAAGAACAAACAGGAAGATGCCATTGATCCACTGACTGTGTTGAAACCACTCCCGAATGATCCCAATCTGACATGGGCCAGTTATTTTGCCCCTGAAGAGTTAAAAGAGGAGCTGCAGCACATTGCAGAGTCTTGGATATAGACATGCTGTTTTGGGATGTATCAAACCGTTTTTTTTCTTGGTGGTTGTTTGAAACGTCCAGTTTGGATGTTCAAAACCCATGGGGATTTTGCCTTAGGAAACCATGGACCCAGCCTTCCAGAAGAGACTACAGGCGGATTTCGGCGGAGGGATTCATGGTTGCTTCACACACTGT
This sequence comes from Breviolum minutum Mf 1.05b.01, assembly GCA_000507305.1. Taxonomy (NCBI): domain Eukaryota; class Dinophyceae; order Suessiales; family Symbiodiniaceae; genus Breviolum; species Breviolum minutum. The sequence continues at coordinate 4,354 of DF242286.1, read as the reverse complement.
TTTGATGGGTTCAGACATCCCAAACAACTCAACCACCTGGGATGGTCATAACAACTCCGTAAATCATGGGTCAGTTATTTGCCATATCAAGTGGTTATTTACCATATAAACCCTGTACATAATAGGATGAAGTACCAACCTCAACTGGTTTGCCGGATTTCTGAACCATCCATCCATAGTAGTCACCTTGGTGTCGCTATCGGCTTTTGAAGGCGATTCACCAACATTGCCGAGAGCGACCTGATGCCATCTATCGCGGAAGGCCCATGCTGCTTCTACATGGACCACCAGGCACTGGAAAGACCCATGCTATGCGCATGCTGGTGCCTTGTACTCAAATTTGGGAAGGCCAACGTTTGGAACTAGGCAAAAACCGTTCATTCCGTGTTCATTCCGACATGTTGGCAAAGACAAAAGGTGGCAAATATGTTTGTTTTGGCACTTGGGCTAGGTGAATTGTACTTGAAGTCTTGAACAAGCTGTCCCTTCACTGAAACACCTTTCCTGAAGAGCATCAATATTTGACACCAGCAGCATGAATGTATGAACGAATGTTTACCTTGTTAACCTCTCAGGCCTTGTCAGAAATCTGGTCACCGAATCCAGATTGTTTCAAAAGCACCCAAACCTTTTCTTTGAAACAGCGCCATCTCATTCCTTCGAAAACATCAGAAATGATCTATATACATCAACCATCTTCAACCAAAAAAAACTTCTCTCTTCTTGATCTATCCCCACCTCTTTTTAACCATTAAATACCCAACCCTTCCTGTGTTTTTGGTGCCATTTGCTACGAGGCTTCGCTCTGTGGCTTAAGTGCTTTCACCTTAGATTTGAAGATCATGGCAGAAAGTTGGGAGCCGCGGGTTTCTTTTTGAAGGGATGTGGGATCCGTGAATTTTTTCTTGGGATTTTGGATGGATTTTTTGATGTTTTTTTTTGGTGGAAGAAAGGTTGTTTCACCACAGTTTGTGACGCTTTAAAGGTTTGGCTGTGCGGGGGTTTGATTGGAGAAGTGAGTGATGATTTTGTTTCTTGGGATGGGTGTTTTTCCTGTGTGAAGGTGGGGTGGTATCAGACCCAAAACAAACGATCCGCCAACATTTTCTGAGGTTTTGTTCAATGAGGTCTTGGCAGAAATTTCCAAGCTCTCTCGAGCCATTGTTTTTCTTGACGAGTGCGAAGGGATTTTTCGTTCCCGTGGTCCCATGATGAACTATGCCAGTGTCAGCGTGACTGCCAAGGTTGATGTGATTGATGACTTTTTGGCATGGGTGGATGGGTTGGAAACGGCTAGAGGCAAGAAGATGCAACTCGGACTTCTTTGATTTTGTGTAGGATATGTTCACTATCTTTTGTTCAATGCTGAATGTCTCCAAGTCAACATGCTTGAAGTATCTAGAATCTTCACAATGAGACAGTTGTAAAGATTTATTTGTTTGCTTTCACTTATCATTCATTTTCCTCCTAGGTTGAACCTTCAGTGATCTTCTGTGATCATCCTAAGGCCCCAAGTCCTCCTGTGTTTATCCACCAATATGTTGGATCATTTGGACCCTGCGATAATTTCCAGAAGCACCTGCCTTGCGATTGACCTGCCGGCCCTGCCGGAACGAAATGCTTGGTGGCGTGCACATGCGAAGCACCTAGCAGCACCGGAGCAACTGCAGCTGGCTGAAACAACGGAAGGCTTCTCCTTCCGAGACCTGTCGCAAGTGGCCGAAAGGGTCGAACGTGCTGCGGCACGTAAGGAGGAACCACTGAAGCATTGCACTGCTGCTTGGTGGACTTGCTTTTTGAATTTTGGTTGTATTGTTTTTGTTTTTAAACTTTGTTTGCATTGGAAGTTGCAACTGGAAAAGTTAGTTACATACCAAAGATGACAACTATTACTTTCCTTGGAACTTGGAAGCATCAAATTTTTGGAACATGGAAGATCGATCAGAGATCTGATTGCAAGTCCCCAAGGTTTCCAAGTACCACAACGTTGCATTACAGATTCTGAAGCGTTGTCCTGCAGCTCCTGAAGCTGTCCGTGGAAAATTTCAAGCTCATGAGGTGGAGAAGTTGAGGGAGCAACTGCGATCAGAGTCATTTGTTGGAAGATGAATGTTGGGGATTGGGGGTTATCAATGGTCAACGATTATCACTTATATATCATAGATCTCTTGTTTGAAGGACTGATGAAAGTGTAGCGAAAGCGTTTCCTTTGACAGCTTGTTCCATGGTGGGTTGGTATCTAACTGTGTTTGTTGCACTTGTTTGACTGCTAAATACCTTTGAGTCACCCTGAACGAATGGCTTGAGGAAAGAAGAGAAGGAATGCCTGGAGAAACGTCTAGAGGCTTTGGAGGAACGAATGGAGAACTTCCAGTTTCCTGAAGAAAGATACTGCTTTGTTGAAACAGCACCAAGATACAATGGACAGATGAAGGGTTCCATTGCATCAAGGCTCAAAGAAGCAAGTTTTCCCGACATCCCAAAAGCTGTCAGAAGCTTGGTCAGCCAATTTCCACCAGTCGCTTGAGTAAAGCAGCGGCAATTTCCACAACCGGAATTCTACTGAGGTGGCGATGTCAACAGATGTCTCAAAATTACGTAGTTACTCCCTCAAAACGTTGGAGAAATCCGTTGATTTTAGATGATTTTAGTATTTGGTAATGGTTTGTAGGCGTCTCCAAATTTTGAGGCACATCCGTATCTAGGAGTGTATTTTGCTTATGTTTGAGATCCGCAGAGTATCCTTCGTGTAAGGATGCTTGCACAGATTGACTCCGCAAGACAGGGCAGGAACGGCAGCTTCAGTGCTTGGAAAAAAAGTCACAGCAAGAATAGGTTTGGAGTCCAGATCACGTGTAGGCCCTCTGCCAAGAATCCTGAAGAAATCCATGAAACCTGTTGAACACAGCTATCTGAACAAACAAGTTGAAGCAACAAGTTGAAACGAAGAAAAGAAACTACGTACAGATATTGATAGGGCAAAAAATCCAGTGGAACCAGCAAAACATGTCGTTATCCTTCCATGTTTTCCAGGATGTTGAAGCTTCAAGAAGCTGGTCGTGAGCTGCGTTGTTGGTATGCATGGCCACCGAGCAATGTGGAATGGTCATGGTTGGAAATGAACAAATCCAAGTTCAATGCGACCTGCCAGGCGCTCCGAATTTTAGGGTGGATGATTTTTGATGGTTGAATGGGGGGCGGCACCGTTCTGGAAGATGGGGGGAAAGAAAGAAAAGACGCAAGAAAAGAGGTTAAAACACGGTATTGAATGAGATGAAATCCTAAATAAAATGAATAAAACTGTTGATTATTTCATTTGTAATATGTGCCCACGATTTTTCAGTGAATCAGTGATGTGTAAACCGTTTTTGGTGGCTGAGTTCCATCTTTGGTACTCCAGGACTGGCACCTGAAGAATGCGTTGCTTGGAAAAATCGGGGACGTTTCCCGTTTGGGTGTTTTTTTTGGGCCATGAACTCTACCAGAAAACATAAGATTTGAAGACCCCAAGTTGGTAGTTTTTATGGAGCCGGGCTTGGCAATTTAAGGTCGGAAGTTTGTGGAATATTGCAGTGTGTAACATTTTCGGGACCGAAAACAACTCTGATTTGAGAATGGTGTGCTGAGGTATGTGGCTGTAACACGATTGCTGGCCACCAAAGCAGGCCAGAGAAACATTTTGCTACAAAATCTATGGAAGATCACCAAAAAAAATTGCGTCCAAAGTTTTCACGAACCTCTTTCTCTTCGTCAAAAAGTAAACATTGACCATCATGAAAATCCACCCAGAACTTTTCAGAAACACCCGGCTGATTTCACTCCCTAAAAAAAACGGTGGATGTTTAAACACCCCAACTCCTCCCCCATTTCGGCACCGGACCCAAGTTGTCGTTCAGAAAAAGGTCGTGGGCGTAGTCGCTTTTATTGGCCGGATGCCTTACCCGAAACCTTAGAGATGCCCAGCGCCTTGTGACCCAACAAAAGGGTGCTTGGAAAGTCGCCTTGGTGGGGGGTCTCCGACGTTTGGAGAAGGTGGTTTTCGGGGTAACTAAAGGTGAAATGGTAGCATTTTTTTTGAAAAAACTGTTGGTGACGTGGTGGGTTTGGAAGTGGAAACATGTGGCTATAGTGAAGTTTATGTATCTTTATTTTGTGTTGTGTTGTGCAGTCATGGCGGAACAACATTTGGATGGATTCGTTGGATTGCTTGGTGAGAGCTTTGTTGGATCAAGTGACAGTGAACTTGGAAGCATGGCCTTTTACATTAAACAAACGGAACCTAAGACTTTGAGATGGGATAATTGGGAAACAATAGAAGAGGAACAGTGCAGATCTGCAGGACACTGTTCTTTGT
>DF242285.1:20492-53136 GCA_000507305.1 Breviolum minutum Mf 1.05b.01 | reverse complement strand
TCATCATCATCATCATCATCATCATCATCATCATCATCATCATCATCATCATCATCATCATCATCATCATCATCATCATCATCATCATCATCATCATCATCATCATCTCTGGGGATGAGAGCAATGCCTTGAGGCCACAGTCAGTCCTTGCTCCACTCGGTGGCCGATGCCCCACATGGCTCCAATGAGGGCCCCTTAGCTGGTTTGACTTCGGAGCAGGCTCAAGCAGGGCTCCTGGAGCATGGGCGCAATGAGATTCCAGAAACTGTCGCTTGGGAGGCAATTTTTCAAAGGTGGAGTCTGAGTGTTTTTTTGATGGGGTGTGGGTGCAGCCATGAGGTCTGCAGTTTCTTATTTCATTGTTGAAGGTAAGGCCAAACTTCAATGAAGCAGGGTTTCCTCCACACATTTGCGAACAGCTCAACAAGTCCTGCAGAGAATATTGACACGCAGAAGTTTTTCACCCAGATTTTAGCTACTGAGATTGTAGAGATTTTGATCCTAGATGTCTGAGCTGTCATGCTGCACGTTTTAGTATTGTTCTTTCTTGCCAGAGGTCGAACCATGGTACATGATGTTGGGGAAGCAATTCGTGGGAATGATGCCATTCATGTTGATCATTGCGGCAGTTCTCTCAGCCGTGGCCAGAGACTGGACTGACTTTGCCGTGATCACCCTGATGCTTATCGTGAATGCGCCTTGTTTGAACAGAGCAGAGCTCCAAATTGATCCAGCACTGTTTTGTCTCCCTGACTTCACTGCCTTCAGACTTGTGTCTTCTTTTCATCCAAGGCAGTTTTTCTGACGTTTTGAGGATGCCTAGGTTATTACAATATAGATTGATGTGGCACACTGAAGTCCTTTCATATGTCCTGGTCATGCACACGACGAAACACCCGAGATGGAACATGGGTGTATCCCGATTTGCTTGAGGCGCTCATCGGCTTTCATGAGGAATTTAAGGCACGTCAATCTCTCGATGCCTTGAAAGCACAGATGATCCTTGGCCACAGCAGGGTGGGAGTGTACCATTTCTGTTTTTTTGAAAGGTTTTCCTTTGGTATTCGTGTATTTGTCCCATGCTGCGGTAGTCTGAAAGGGAGAAGTAGTGATGAGAGTAGTCAATTCACAGTGAAACGCTGTGAAAGAAGAATTCATAATTGATTTTACTAACAAATAACAAATATATTATATTATAGACCTTACTGCACATATCATGAAGGTCCTAGCCTCTAGATGTCCGTAGCCGTCGCATGCTGGGCAGACTTGAGCAAGCAGTCAGGAACAGCAAACTACGTTTAGATTCGAAGCATTTATTCAATCATGGTCCAGCTTTTGCCCAGGACGGCCACCTGTCCGGTGAAGCGGGATGGCGAGATGGTCATAATCCCGGTGGCAGAGCTGGTCCCAGGGGATGTGAATCTTGGTGTCGCAGAGCTGCCATAGTCCGAATCCTTGCAGGGTAGCATCATGATGTGAACCTCCATGTATTTCTAAAGTCTAGATGGCGATAGATTCAATGATGTTCCAGTATTCGTCAGATGGTATGGTAAAATATACCGAACCGCCTTTACGTTTCGGTCGTCATGATTTCTTTCGGCACACATACGCAAATGCATGTATGTCTTTTCAAAAATATTCTCCACCAACTGTGCATAAATTATCCTTCCGTTCCAATTGATTGGTGTTGCACATTTTTTGGGAAACATTTGAACTGCAAATTAGAACTGTCCCTCAGAAGACGCAGTGTGCTGGTAAGGATTTTCCTGCGCGGAGGCAACATTGTCCCAGCGGATTGCGAGTTTCTTGAGGCTGAAGGGTTACATGAAGAGAATTGAAGGTACTGTTGTTCTTGTTCGTGCTAGCGGAGTTGTTTGTCTTCTTTAATCTCTCCATTTTGTATCCTTCTTCAGTGTCCAAAAAATAAAGTTCAGTCACCTCCTCACCTCCCTCAACTGTTTTTCCACGAAACTTCGTTGATCTTGTTGTACCTGTCCAGGGTGATGAGATGTTGGTGGACACTGCCGCGCTGACGGGTGAGCCCATCCCACGAAAGGTGCCACGCCCAGATCGACCCGAAGAGCCCAGCGGTGCGGGGCGCATGTTACTCTCCGGTTGCATCGTGAAGCTGCTTGGCCTTCAAAATGCTTGGGAGCCAAATCAGAGACCAACAAACGAAAAAAGGAACATCGACCTGTAAGGAACGCGATGGAGTTTTTAATATCAGTGTTTTTTCTTTTTTGTGGGTGAGGACGGTGAGGAACACCAGAAAGTTCAGGATGCGAAAGGGTCAAAGTATATCAAAGTCTTGCAGCATCAGTCATATCATGCTGTATCTGAAACCTGCCGAGGCAAGGGGAGGGACACTGCGAGGTCAAATTGACAGGGCTCAATACCGAGATTGGCCAGGTCAGAACGAATGTGACAAGTGGGGTACGGGTGGGATTCTTGTCAGTGGGACATGAGAAGCTTGAGAAGGTTGTTTTGGACAGCTGAAAAGGGTTACAGTTTATTTCCACTAGTGATATTTTTACTCAGGAACAGCTATAATTCTAGACATACTGGCATATTGTTTGACGGGTGTGAAGAGTGGAGGACATCAGCCGAAGTGGGGCCTGAAACTATATAGGCTGTTGAGCTAGTTGGTATCTTGCAATTCGGGTTTGTCCAAAGACCTTCATCAAAGCGGCTAGGCGGCAGGGCTGGTGGCAGAGGCTTCGGGACACCAGGCAAGCATGTTCGAGAGAAAGATCATGCAGGCTGGCACTCCAGAAAAACCTTGTGGGGCTCTTGCATGCCGTCACCCTCCATTGTGCAAAAAGTAAACTTAGGTGAGTCTTGCAAGTGTCATACGAAAGTGACAACCCGGGAGCATGCGCCAGGTAGTTCATGCCGTGATTTTGTTGTCCTTGGTGGACGCGGGGGTGGTCCTATACATTGATGTTGGGCATCGAGGGCAAAAAGGGTCCAAAGCTTTGTTGAATGTGGCTTGGTCGCGAAACTGTGAATTTGCTTGCAGTTGTTCCGGGTGCTTGGACATGATAGGGATACGAAGCAGAAACACTCCTTTGAGATTAGAAGATCATCGAAAAAATACATATATTAAAAAATGTGTGTTCATGGTGTTTCCTTCCCATGATGTTTCCTTCCCAGCAACTTCCAAGGTTTTAGCCTTAGTCATCGGTGCCGTGCCCATTGCCCTGCCCTTGGTGATGCAGGCGGGGATGACTCTTGGAATGACGTTGATGACCTCTGACAAGCTAATGTAGGTATATATGAGGTTGTTGTTGTTTCAAAATCGTTTTTGGCAGGGAATCATTTGATAGAAGCATGCTGAACGGCGAGGTTTCCCCAGGATTTGAAATCCAGGACGCAAGCATGCCAGCTCCTCAGCTTTTCAACCATGCGCCAGGTCACGATGGCCATTGGCGCAGCCAGCATGGCCAAACGCCAGGCCATTGTGACGCATCTCACTGCTTTGCAGGAAGTTGTTGCTTGGCCACGACGTTAAAGTTGCGAATGAAGGGTGCTCACAAATGCTGTCAGTTTGATACTAGATACACTTTTCCAGGCCTTCTTTGAGTCATTCAACCCTCTCTTGGGCCTTTTTTGTGTCATTTTTGACAAAATGGTTCGATTTGTAGCATGGTATTTGGATCATGTATGGTGTATGATGTGCACATTCACATGGCACAATTGTTCCAGAAGATAGGCCTAGTCCACATTAGGATTTTGTGTCTTTTTTGGACATGATACCTCAAGTAGCCATTCACTTATTCACATATTCACCACGAGGCCTCTATGACAGTGTTGTGCAGCGACAAGACGGGTACGTTGACCACCGCAGATATGCGGGTTTTGCCCCATCGAACTTGGACGAACGGGATCACCAAAGATGATGCTCTGCTCTATGCCTGCCTATCGTCCAATCCTGCCAACAAGGAAGATCCCATTGACAAGGCGATCTTAGGATCTGGCCATGAGCACTTTGGGGAAGAGGAGGCCAGCTGTCATGAAGTTTGCAGATGTTTTTCTATTTTTTTCTCGTGGTGTTTTCAGGTTTGAATTAGACATAGATCCACGCCTTAAACCCTCCAAAATCAGGGGGTATCTTTGTTTTAGGAGGTCTGTGTGTTTTGGAAATGCAGCAACAGACAGGAAAATTAAATATTGGTCCTCGAACTGTTGCCGTGAATGAAAGCCACACAGAGCCACCTGAAAACGGAGTCTGCAGTGTTTTTTCCCCCTAGGCGGACAAGCTTATGGCCATGTACAAGAAGGACAAATTTGTCGGCTTTAACCCAACGGTCAAGAGGACAGTGGTCTACTGTGAGCATGAAGAAAAAGGCAAACTCAAAATCTCCAAGGGGCTGGTAGACAAGGTGCTGGTAACTGGAGATGATGGTGGCGATTGCTGGGAATGTGCTGATGCAGCTTCTTGGTTTCAATAAACGGAGGCAACTCCGCAGTTGATGACCACCATCCCTCAAAGAAGTGCATCGTTTGAAATTGGACACAATCAGACCACTTATGGTAGCCCAAACGGTGATATCATTGATGTTGGAGAAACAGTTTCATGAAAGTACCCGGAATTCACGATGTAGAACTTCATGTCTCCAAGACCCGAATAGTGACGAGTCTAAGATTTCTCCAGTTTCAGTGGATGCATGCCAGCTAGCCATTGGATCTGAGGAAAAGATGAAGGAAGAGTTGAAGGAGGTGGACATTCGCTTCTCATCCCAGGGCTACAAGACAGTGGGCTTGGCCGTCTCTCACAACGATGGGCCCATGCGCTTTTCTGCTATCATCCCGATGCTGGACCCACCAAGAGGTGACACCAAGCTCACCATCCATCGCATTCGAGAAGCTGGAATCAACGTGAAGATGGTCACAGGCTTCAATCTATCATTTTTGGCAATATCACTGAACAGTATTGACGTCGTCATCATCATCATCATCATCATCATCATCATCATCATCATCATCATCATCATCATCATCATCACTAGCCCGATACTCACCTGTCAGGTGACCACCTGAATATTGCCATCGAGACTAGTCGCCTGATCGGACTGGGAACCAATGTGCTTCCCGCCACTGACTTGTGGCCAGCCTCAGCCACAAGGGATGAAACCATCGTGACCTCCGTGACTCGTTGAATTTGGGGATGGATCTTGTGGTATCTAGTCGGAGGATATGTTGCAAGGCTTCAAGGATGAAGCACTGTACTCATCATATTCATCCTGATGTTGTGCATGACTCACAGCAAGTGGATCTGGAGGCTTGCAACATGCAATCGATGAAAAATCTGTTGCCTTCTTGCTGAGGATGGCTTTGCCCAGGTCCTGCCAAAGGACAAGCGTGAGGCCAGGTGCAGGTTGTCAGGGCGCAACGTGTGGATGTTTGGAGGGGAGAATTGATTATTATCTACAGTACTATACCTGTTCCATTTCTTCTATTTGTTTTGTGCATTGAGTTTGGCACCTTTTGGGAGAAGAGATGAAGCGTTTGACTCCTGTGCCTAGCCAGGTGATTCTGGTGCTGCAAAACCGCGGCTTGGTGGTGGGCATGACAGGTTCCTGAGTCTCAAGCGTTCTAGACTTGCTGGACTCCAGTGTAGTTGATGGGAAAATGGATCATTTGAATTTTCTTCCAAGCCCACCTCGCAGGTTTCGCTTGGTCAAGCGTTTGAACATTGCAATTTGAGGTGATGGTGTGAACGACGCGCCGGCGCTGGCGCAAGCACAGATCGGCATTGCTGTGGACGGGGCGACTGAGGCGGCGCGTAGTGCTGCAGATATCATCTTGACGCAGCCAGGGTTGCTTGGCGATGGAAGCGGCAAAATACGATATGGTTTGGCAGAAGACATTGAGGATGACCTCTGGTTGGCAGAGGGCTGAGTCACATTGAGTCATAATTTGGGTGCCATGTCTTTAAGGCTCAGTGCCATTTTTGATGCAGTGGTGGAGTCTCGGAAGATTTTTGCACGCCTCCGGTCCTACGTCTTGCCTCCTGGATGCAGTGAAGCGGCATATGGAGGGATGCGGTGCTGGTGCTGGATCAGCTGAGCTGGGAAATGGCTGAGCTGGGAAATGCTTACCCCTCGTGCAAAAAAATCCTTGAGTTTTCCTGGATTGCAATGCGTTTTCTTGGTGAGGATACCTTAGTAACATTTGCACATTGCCTGTTGCTATACCTTTTCACATGCACTGTAGACGCCACAAGACCTGCAGCAATGCAGATATGTTCAAAGAGCGATGAGTGAAGACCCCGGCAAGGATCTATTCTTCATGATGTATTGTCAGATCTTCGGACCGTGAGGTACCGCATCGGAGCTACCATACAGATCGTGCTGGTTTTGTCCATCTTGATCTATGCGGAGAAAGTGACCATGCCTGCCCTCTATGCGCCTCAAATTGTGGAAAGGGATGTTGCCGGGGTGCTGGGGTGCATGGGTTTTTATACGTTACAACTTCAAATTTTGAACAATGTCTAGAATTCACTTGGATAAATTTGCCACTTGGACACTTGGAGTTCCAAACTTCAAATTGATCCCTTTTTTTTCCTCTAGCATTTCGATTCCTTGGGATTTTGAGGTGATCCTCCTTGCCTTGGTGAATGATGTTACTATGCTCCCGGTGGCAAGTGACAATGCATCTCCATCGGCCTTACCGGAGATTCCTTCCATGCCGCAGATTCTCTTGGCCGCCTTCTTGTAACTTGGATATCTGGATAGACCCGGATAGATGGATCAAATTTCAGGAATTTCAATATAGGAAAACAACAGAAGCGTTGTGCAGATTCACGGGTGCCATTGCACAAAGCGGATTTCCGCAACATTCTCACAGTGGATTGGTTTGGGTGTATCAGTCAACACATTTCTATACCATGCTGGTTTTCAGGATGTGCAATTTCAACAAGTCCCTTTTTTACCATTTCAGAGGCAGCTTGGCTTCTTGAGGTATGGCTTCATTGGCACTGCACAGACCATGGCGCTATATTTGTCAGATGCCATCCATTCGGATCCCTCGTCGGATCCAGTGGAACGTCAAAAGTATCGCATGGCGGTGACCTATCTTCAGCTCCCTGACTTGGAAGTTGCAAGGTCCTGAAGCTTCGGAAACATAAACTTCACCAAGCTGATAGAACCGTGGTTGTGTAGATCTACTGTATCATATCTATGGTGTGTCCAAGTGGCAGATCAAAAGTAACAGTAATTACACATTGGCTCTTGTTGGCTGGCTTTTTGTGTGGATGATTGTTTTCTGAATTTGTCGTAGAGTGAGGGTAGAGGCGTCATGCACCAGCCTCAAATGGTAGAAATCCAACACGGATGTTTAGTCATTGAAAAGAAGAGGCATCGAGCAGCAGATTTCGATTCAGAAACAGTAGAAACACAAGTTGGACAGACCAGCAGAAGGGACCCAAATTGCATTAGGGGCTCAAAATTCCAGCACAGGTTCCCTGGTTCGATTCTCCTTGCACTGAACAAGAATTGAAAAAGGCCCATTATATTGAGTAATTGCTGTATACTTATACTGTTGATCTTCAGAGGGTCTCCCAGTTCCACAAGTTAACATCTTCTGCTTTCAAGGATGTCTATCGCAGTGGAGCTGAACATCTTCTCCTGTCGTACGCCCTTGTATGTCGCCAACTTCTTGCGACCGGACGCATTTCCATCGCTCTTGCTCTTTATTTGCGTTGCTTGGTCAATTGAAAGGGTTGAAGCTGCAAATCAGACCTCATGAATTTTGTGGAGAATGGGACAGGAAATGTCTCATATACAATCCTGTTGATCTTTGTAGGTCATGGGCGGAAACCTTCTTGTCTCTCTTCTGGCGGGCTTCGGGGACACCTTCCATGTGGTATACAAAGTTGCCACTTGGCTATGACTAGCGCTTTACCCGGGCTGGTTGTTGCAAACTCGCTAAAAGATGAAGACACAGTCGATATGAAAGCTGATGGGAATCCCCCCCTTCATCAACAGCAACGCAAGGTGGAAAGCTATCTAGCTGTTTTGTTAGGAAGGTGTCGTAAGTCCAATTGTGGTACATGCATAAATTTCTTCATCCCTTTCAAGCCCTTTGAATCATGTTGACGAATCTGTATCGGTGGACTGTTCCAACAATTGGGTACTTGCAAGACTTCGGGGACCAGAATGTGTTGGGAGCTCCATGGCCACGGCCCAGGAGTGGCAAGACATTGGATGGAACCGGGCTTAGTTGATGCCAGATGTGATTGGACCCACTGAGCAATACTGGTTTCAGAGCAATTTGTTGAACTGTTAGCACTCGACCGTAGCAATGACGCAGAGTCAGAGCTCTTGATTGAAAGAACTATAGTCCACCAAGTTTGGATTCGGCCTTAATACTTTTGTCACAGTCATTGCTGCTGCTGCTGCTGTTGTTGGTTGTTGTTGGTTTTTGCTGCTGTTTTTGCTGTTGTTGGTTGTTGTTGGTTTTTGCTGCTGTTTTTGCTATTGTTGTTGTTGTTGTGGCTGTTGTTGTTGTTGTTGTTGCTGTTGTGGCTGTTGTCGTTGTCGTTGTCGTTGTCGTTGTCGTTGTCGTTGTTTGTCGTTGTCGTTGTCGTTGTCGTTGTCGTTGTCGTTGTGGTTGTTGTTGTTGTTGTTGTTGTTGTTGCTGTTGTTGTTGTTGTTGTTGTTGTTGTTGTTGTTGTTGTTGTTGTTGTTGTTGTTGTTNTCGTTGTCGTTGTCGTTGTCGTTGTCGTTGTCGTTGTCGTTGTCGTTGTCGTTGTCGTTGTCGTTGTCGTTGTCGTTGTCGTTGTCGTTGTCGTTGTCGTTGTCGTTGTCGTTGTCGTTGTCGTTGTCGTTGTCGTTGTCGTTGTCGTTGTCGTTGTCGTTGTCGTTGTCGTTGTCGTTGTCGTTGTCGTTGTCGTTGTCGTTGTCGTTGTCGTTGTCGTTGTCGTTGTCGTTGTCGTTGTCGCGTTGTCGTTGTTTGTCGTTGTCGTTGTCGTTGTCGTTGTCGTTGTCGTTGTGGTTGTTGTTGTTGTTGTTGTTGTTGTTGTTGTTGTTGCTGTTGTTGTTGTTGTTGTTGTTGTTGTTCTTGTTGTTCTTGTTGTTCTTGTTGTTCTTGTTGTTCTTGTTGTTCTTGGTCTTGTTCTGGTTCTTGTTGCCCAACATTATTGGAAGAAGCTGCAGAGAGAGCACCACAGTAGCAGCAACGCAAGAAGTGCCAGTTGTAATCCGGATGGGCCGCCGTTCTGGAGATTCCAGCTGAGGATTTGGCTCTACAATTTGGGCTGTTTCATGGCGTGCAGGTAGAGGTACTGCACCTTTAAGCTCCAAACGGTCTTTATTGACTCTACGACTACGAAAAAAATTGATCAGCGTCATTTTGTGGACTGCCCAGGGGCATCAAAAGAACAAGGGTCTCAATGGTCTCCTCTCTTTCTTTGTTATTCTTATGCTGGAAATTTGTGCTCTGTTGGTTCCCGTCCACACCACACATTGTTTGACTTGCAATAGCAGGTTCGGTATCCATGTCACCCCAGCGACTTCTAAGGCTTGTTGGTCATTGACTTCCTAAAGCGCTTCTTGAACGTCATTGGAGCAGTGCCTTCGATACCTAAAACAGAGGGGGTAGCACGTGAGTGTTGGGTATGTAATGCTGGGTAAAGCCATAAATCCCTCTTAGGTCTTAGGAGTCTAGGAAACAACAATGCCAACAAAAAAATGGTGCTTCACTTTGAGATTTTGCTTCCTGCTGAGGGTTTCGTGGCTTGAGCTGGTAAAAGACCGAGGATTGGATGTCAGCTGGTGCAGTGGGTGAGGTGCTGGGATATCCTGAGCTACCGGATGAATTTCATGGTGCCAGCCATCGCTCAACGTTGCTGCACAGTAGAGTCAGCGCTAGGACCGCCGGGAGAGCCATATGGTATAAGGGCAGGGCGATGTGAGATCCCACAATGTTGTGCACAGCTCAACTCTTCAGACCTACCTTGCACCAGGAGCGTGCTTCATCATCACAGTCGGCTTTCGACCATCTCCCAGGCATGGTGGAAGTGTGAAGATCATGTGCAGTGAGGTGTGCAACTTCAATTGAACAGTGGAATATCAATATGTACTGTAAGGGAAACATAAGAATCGAATTCAGACTTGAATAGACTATCAGACATAGATGATATGCTAAATCTGGAACTCATAGACTCGCAGTGAGTAGTCATTCAAAGAACTCATCAAACTGCACCGACTCTGAAGATCTCTGCTAGGGGGCTGCCCATGCCAATGGCCCAGCTTTGGGTGCCAAAGCTTCGGGCTCGACGCTGCCGTTCCCACATAACCTACGAGCGCAGGCGCTGAGGCATCTGCATTCATTTTGAGGCGTGGACCCTGGGCCGCGATGTGAGATGACGCCGGGCCTGTTGTGTCCTTCAAAGTGAGATGCCGAGGCATGACATGCTGGCTATGGCGAGGGCTGGGAGAAGCTGTTTTAGTGAGCTGAACTCGCCAGAAAGCCATAAGAGCTGAACCCGTTTAGGGACAGATGATCCCTGGTAGGATGCATTGATGTTTAACACAAAGCTGTGGCAGGATTACCTCATGAAAGTAGTCAACATCCACGGACCAGGTCTGGTAGGTGAATCATGCACATTTTTGCTGCCTGCTTGCCATGGCTAGTGCAGATGTGAATTGCAGAGAGCGCCCTTAGAGTCTCCGGGGCTCGAGAATGATATGTTTTGTGCAAATTTTAGGCTGACATTCTTGTTTCTTTCGCCACCCAGATGGTGCAGAGGAGACTTGCTTAGGTGTATTCTGTGAAGATGCGTGGGCGAGTGGGTCAATCTCAGGCGACAATCAACCTCTGGCATTTCCAGTCGCTTTTGGTCCTAATGCGACAACGTTGGCAACTCCTAGTTTCCTGAGGGAGACCCAGACGCGAACTGGTGTCTTGGTTGTCGGAGAGGCTGCGCCAGGAATGCTGATTGGGCACTGGACATTTGTGCACCTGCAAATTAGGGTGCGCAAGCAGCTCTCCCCATTTCCCACCAACCAAGTCTATTTCGCAGTAGGGCAGGGTCCAAGTCCAGAGTAGTGATGATCCAGAAAGCGCGAAGGTTCGTAAGGCATGCAAATATCCAAAAATCAGGTGTCTTTTGTTGGACTATTGTTGTTTAGACTCTGGGCTTGCACAATCAACACAGCGGAGCAGCGTCGGGGGGAGCCCCCCAAACTGGTTCGAAGGGATCTGAGTCGTTTGAGAGACCATGAGGAAAAGCACAGTTGAAGCCAATGGTATCATATATCTTTTTTGGTGCTTGCATTTACGAGATTTCAAAACATGAAAGGGGCATGATTATAAGGGCAGGCCCATGATACCATGATGCCTCCATAGAACTCAACCTTCGAGTTTGTGGCCCAGAAGTCTGATTAGGTGTTTCAAGCAGCCAATCGTTCTGGAATTGAAATACTGTAGAATGCCACTTCAATTTTTATTTCTACTATGCTTCGCAACGCCGGCAAATCACAAAGGTACCCCAAAACACAGTTGTCGTTGTTGGCTTTGGCATTGCTGCTGTTGCTGCTGTCGCTATTGCTTCTTGTTTCTCTTTTTGTCTTTTGTCCTTTGTCTTATTTCCTTGGTTGTCGTTGTTGTTGTCGTCGTGGTCGTTGTTGTCGTCTCGTTTTGTGAGTTCTGAGGTCCGCGGTGCCGCGTACCTGAAAAGGCACGGAACCGTATCTTAAGATGATTTTCTTAAGGCGGCTTTGTGTGCCCAATTTCGCTGCTTTGTTGCCGGAACCTGCCCCATTCTGAGTTTTGCTTCCGCCCAAAGCGGTAGGGGGGTGGGCGGCGCCTGCTAAATTACAAACTTCTCCACCAACTGAAAAAGACAGCGATTTTGGTCTCCCCAGACTTCCAATTCGAACAAGAAACAACCGCAGACAGAATAATTTCTATTCTATTAGCTTGGAAGATAATACATGTAAAGAACAGCAGTATGTACGGTGTTTCCAGCGAAGGATTTTTGTGAACAATTCTACAGCGTCATTTTTTTTGTTCGTCACCTTCCCTGGCTAAATCCACTGCCACATCGTGTGCTGCCTGCTGCCCCCCAAAAAGCCCATGCTGCGACCTGCAACCAATCCTTCACAACCCTATCCGTCTGGGCACTCTCATGCGCGCTCCCCTCTGAAAAGGGGCAGATACATCCATTCGTACCTGGGAATTTACCATCATCGTGTCCAAGGGTCCCTTCAAATCCAATTCTGAGGGTCCAGATGGACCCAGATGCATGGCTCGTGAGGCTTTGATTCCACTTTGGGAGTAGTGGTATTCAAACCGCTTCTAGCGACGGGTGGACAGCCCCGAGCCAATGCCGGCAATACATATTGTTAGTTGTGGACAAAAAGGGCCCAGAATGTGATATTGTGCTACTGGTGTTGCAGCTGGTTCTGAGAGAATTTACAGTATCGACGCCCTACCAGGACACCACATCAACTCACATCAACCTTTGCTGGGCTTCTCTGATGTCAGGTCCCTGTTTTTCTGGAAGACTTATTGCGAGGAGCTCAAGTGCAAGATGGCAAGTGAGTGGCATAGACTTAGATCCGGCATTGGATCTACATAACCCCGAGATATGCAACGATTTTCCGAGAAAATGCCCAAGCTTTAAAACTTGCATCGTTTAACCTGTTCCTACCAGCACTTGGGTTCAATCAGCTGACCATGAACCAAGGAAATCGACTGTGGAGAAGCCTTTGGCCGAGCAGGTGGCACACCAGAAGCTGGAACACCTCAGTGAGGAATGGTGAGGGGGGATAGAAGAATGGGAGGCAGATATACTCAGATGGATGTTCATCCTACAAACCATGCCATGATCTTTTGCATTGCTCATACATTTCTTGGAACATGGTCGCTCAGCTTTACATGCACGGCCTGCTTGCAATGCCGCAGCTGTAGAAGATAGATTTATTGCAATCAGCTTCAGGTAACCGAATTGACAATAGTCCTATCGACAAGGTTGCTGCATATGTAATCAGGTTTCATTGCGTGAGTGTTAGTTGCAGAAAGCAAGACCACTCACGACAAATTTGGGACACTGAACATTCCAAATCTGGTATGTTTGCAATTTGACGTCTTGCGTGGAACCATTGACATTTTGTTTGTCATGCAGCCAATAGGGCATAGGGCATACACAGATCAATATCGATTCTACATTTGGTAGCACCTAGTCACTAGTCAATCTTGCTTAGCACCTGAGCCTTTTGATGGTCATGGACAAGATTGAGAAGCAGGCTCGTGCCACTGCAAGATTGCAACATATCATATACGGCAGATATGCATGGACATCGGATTTGCATCCCATATGTCATACGATCCATAAGCGTATAGGGTTTTCTGATGTACAGTATTTTGATGCGGTTTCCGCTGCTTTTTTTCACTCCCCTTCGCGGGATGGCAAATTTAGATGTGCATTTGGCGTTCTTTTTTCCAACACCAGCTGAGTGTGACCTGACTAGGTGGTCACAAGTCCCGACCTGGCAAAGAAAGTGAAGGCTTTGCTCAGCAAGCCCTTCGACCAGGCCTTTTTGAGTTTTGGTGCGTTGCTATTACATTTCCAGTGTCGAGTCTGTGATTCCATGGTATGGATGTATGCTCTGGTTGCTCCCCCATTCCTACCCAGGCACTTGAGGACTGTGCTGCGCTCAGGGAGTACATTCGAAGCCATGGCAAGGAGGCATGGGCGGCAACGGTCAGTCCGTTTTCTTCATTTGCAAAGGGGAATGGCTGGTCGCTTTGACGGAAATGCAGATATTTACTGCATTTCTGTCATGAATGTATCAACTTGAACAAAGATGATACAAATTTACACATGTGTGGTTGGCTTGCGCAGAACCACGACAGGCTCTTGCGTTTCTAGTTGTCATCGACATTCTTGGCAACCTGCAACATTCCATGTTATATTTCTTCAAGTGCCTTGTTCCGCCCTGTTCGCGTCTTCCAACATTGAGATCACATGTATTTTCGTCGAGGATGCCAAAGCACTAGAAGAAGAATTCCGAGAGCATTGGCATGTAGAGGTCAGCTTTGGGAGGATCTTCTCGGTGTGTAGCACGTAGTTGTACGGATCTAGTGGTTCCCTTGGTATAAAAAAGGCCCCACAGCTGTTGGAGGTTTTGCCACAGAGGCGGAAGCATTTGATGTTTTTTTCTCATCCTGTGACATCCTTCACTTTGAAAGGAAAATTTGATTAGAATTTTCCAGGTGGGGCAGTTCTGTCATGAATCTGATTTGGCAATGGGCCATGGCAGGCACCATTGGCCATGAGACAAATCCTGGAAGAAGTGCTGGATCCGGAGGTCGTTTTCGCAACATCGGGTGGACATTTTGACACCAGGAGTTGGGGAAAAGATGTTGCGTTTTTGTGACATACCAGAAGTTCTCCATAGCCGCCTTTATCTGGTTGTTGACATAGGGTTATGTCCTGTACCCTCACGGCTCTTTGCTGTTGATCCTGCTGATGGCTAAGCAGGTGGCTGCGGCCAATGTGGCAGCTACGGAGGCCTTGCTCTCCGAAAAAGCTCCATTGTTGAATGATGAGGCTGGGCTGGACACTCAGTGATGGCAAGTTACAAGTTCCTAGATGGAAGTTTTTCACCATTGTCCCTGCCTCACTTCAGTAGGCTTGCGGCACGGGGCTCGAGCATTTACCGGGCATGGCACGAGCATCAAACAACATATTCCAGGATCGACAAGAAAAACATATTTCAGACTTATATAAAAGATCAAGAAATTCTGCAATTCCACAATATTCGTAGTCCTCCTCCGTCCTCTTGGTGCTCCTCCTGGTCCCTTGTCTATCTCTTTCTTTCTCCACTGTAGCACGGATTTGCACGATGCGTGTATGTGTATTTATATTGAGCATGTCTTGTAGACTTCCCTGGTTCGCGTTGGCATATTTCTTTAGTCATATTTGTTTTGATCCCAACTTTAATTTGGATCCGGCAGCCCCTCACGATATGGCCTGCACGTGCGCCACGTGTGGCACATGGACTTCCGCTTGAATTGGAACACCTCTGGTCAAAGCAACGGGGGTCGCTTGGGCAACAAGATGAATGATGAGCAGTTTAGTGGCAGCGCTGATTCATCCAAATCATGAATTATCATACAGTATATGCATGTATATATGTATGTATATAAATACATATGTGCAGAATACATAAACAATAAAATATGTATATACATATAGAATATTGTAGAATTATCTACATATACACGTACAAAAAGGTAAATCTCATATGATATGATCAATTCCCTCAGTCATCAGTTTTAAGGTATTAGTGAACCTCAGATTTTCAGATGTGGGTGCCGGATTCCCATCCATGTAGCAATTATCGTGACAGTAGCTCAGATTCGAACATGAACGGTCATCGATTCAAGCATCTCATTTGTTCAGCGTTCTGGTCTACGAAATTCCCATCAGAAAGATGCGGAACTCAGAAATCAGCCTTTAGACTTTAGTCTATACAGTGTATACGAGTCTCTCTCTCTGTTCCTCTCTCTAGATATATACACTGTATATTGTAGATTACTGTTTGACTGTATGAGGATTCCCCATAGAATCTAGACTTTCAGCACAACGAGGATTTCCTTACGCCGCAAAGTCAGCGGCTGAGGAGCATCGCTTCAACGTCGCACGGGTGGCATTGGCATGTCCTTGCCAAGGCTCCGCACCTTGCCCACTGGCTTCCTTTTTCCACGGCCAGCGCTTCCACCACGACCGTTGCCTTCCAGTTCCTCCTTGTACCAGCAGCTTGGATGGTTTTTTTTTGCAGGTTACCATATGACTGATCCCAAATGAATTGGGAGAGCATTTATCATAACTACTATATAGGAAAAAGTCCCAAGTTTCAAGACATACTGGGCTTCTTAAGCAATTTTTTGGGTAATTTCCCACTCCAATGAATGCTTCGAGTTGTTTAGTTCAAGTTGGTCCGTAGTGTGCTAACATGCCTGTCGCCATAGCTGAAGGCTTCTTCCGACATGGCTCCTTGTGGCTGGCGCAACACTGCTGGCCATTGGCCTCCCATTGGTAATGGCGGCACACTGCGGGATGCTCAAGCTGCAACATGGGATACAAACTGTGTGAAGACTTTGCTGGTATGGAAGATTCCTTATGCATCAAACTGTTCATTATTTTTTTTTGGCAGCTAAGAGTAAGGCAAGATTTTGTTACATAGTCTCTCAGCTTTTTCCTGGTTCCAGGGTTGTGAACCTCCAAGACTCTAGGCTTCGTCAAAGGGGTTTGATTGGCACAGAGACTCTCGGCCGTTTCCGAGGAAGAAGGCACGTCGAGCAGCAAAGAGTGGAACCCCCAATGGTTTGAAGGCAGCATATCATATTGCCCGGCGCACTGTCTTGAATCCTCGAAATCGTGTAAGATCTGCCTGCTTCATGCAACTTGGTGCCAGATATAGCAGTTGCTGCTGTCACACGCATTCAAAGGGCGGGAGCATCCTGCGTTTGAAATGACACTTTCTGGAACTGGTCATTGGTAGTGCTAGAATATTCTGCAAGGAGTGGTGGGTTTACGGAAGAAATGGAAGCGCCTTCGGAGCGCCCAAGTTTCGGAAGATTCTTTGCATGTAGATATTATAGGCTGGAAGTAGGCTGGAAGTTGGAAGGCTAACATGATCAGATTTGTTTGTCATTGTTTGTCATTGTTTGGCCGCCACGAACATACCCATTTTTTTGGTTGGAGGCTACTTCTAGGAACGCAGCCGAGGCTATTGCTGTTTTCTGCATTGGCCTTTGCCAATGTGGCCGCCGTGGCACAATCCTTTGCACAAAGGGACTACATGACTGCCCTAGCAAGCAGGGATAGCGTACTTTGACTCGCTAAGTGGGTGAGGCTTTCAAATGTTTTCCATGAAGTACTGTATAGAAGGAGTAAAAGTGGCGCACTTTGCAATCGGCAACTTTGGGACCAAGGTGGGTTTCTACAACAAGCTCCGTCGCGCACTGTTCCTCTTGGCCGTGATGATGCCAGCTCGGTCCCTGGCCGAGTTCGCAGCAGGCGGATTGTCGCAGAAACTCGTCGCACAAAAAAAAACCCAGATACAACGAGATACAAGAAGAGTGAATATATATATATATATACACACACACATATATATATATATATCAAGACACAGGCACACTGGCAACCAAGTGGTTGGGTGTTGTACGGTTTTGTCAGATAATGCAGCTTAGTCCCCTTCTTTCATTGCCTCTTTTCCGCTAAAACTTCAACTAACTGACAGTACTGAATTTGATCTTGTTGCTAAATTCCGCTGTTGCTGAAAGTCGCTTCAGTTGTAAGTTTGTAAGGGTGGTAGGTGGTAAGGGTGTTTGGAGTACCGGAATCCTGTGGCACGCCTGAGGATTTGGAGGGATACCTTGACGTTGTCCCTTCTGAACGACTACTTTCACCCAAAGGTGACGAGAGGGTGGATGGATGCAATTCGAGGATGATAACGATTGCCTGGCCCCACGTGAATTTCAACAAAAACAAATGTCACCAGGGAAATCATGTGTTACTTGCCCAATCTCACCAGCTAGCAGCACACATTTCACAACGACTTTCGCAGTGTTTTCTAGAAGCTTCATCCCAAATCCAAATCATCAATCATTTCTCAGTTTTTTTCCAACAGCTCTCAAGCTTTCCTTGAGTTTTTGGGGCATCCTGGAAGCCCACTGTGGATCAGGTGGTGTATTGGCTGCGGCGTGGCAGCCAAGTGGTCGATCCTGATATGCGCATTGCTGTGGAAGCTGGACACTTCACAGAGATGCTGGTGCTACTAGCAGGGAGCTAAGAACATGCCCTCATTTGGGGGATGTTGTTGATTGAGCATTTATACAAACTTGTAAGGTCAGGTGAATTATTTTTTTTTCGTTCCCAAATGGAAACCGTGTAATGGCTTAGGAACAGTTTTGTTCAGGCACGTTGCAGATTAAGATAAACCGAGTAGCCAAACAGTCTCAGTATGCCCCAGTGCGACTTGGTTCAAGACCTCAATTCATTGCGAAAACCTCTAGCTTTGTCATCGCATCATGATGCGCAGTCCCATTGCGCGGCTGGCACCAGCAGTCACACGTGTGCGAACACGGTGGAAGGGGACCAACATCCATCCTCGTGCAAACTCCAATAGATGGCAGACTGCAGTGTTGGCTTCCGGCCTAGCGGCCAGTGGTGGATTTGTGGCCTGCTACCAACAGACCTTGGGTTCTCCAGTGGATGTGGACGCCAAGGTTCCCAGGGACAAAGAGCTTCGGATCATTTCACTGGAGGAGTTGCGGAGGCATAACAACATGGAAGATGGCTTGTGGGTCTCCTATCACGGCCATGTCTATGACGTCACCAACTTTGCCAAGATTCATCCTGGAGGACCAGGACGGATTCAGATGGCGGGTGGCAGTGATTTGCAGAAATACTTCGATGTATATCACGTTCATCCTGATGTCAGCAAGTTCTTGGACCGGACCTGCCTTGTGGGCCGTTTGAGCGGAGCAGAGGCCAAGAAATCCTACGAGGAGACCATTTTTGCCAATCCCTATGAAAACGAGCCGCCTAGAAAGCTGCAACAGACCATTGCAACTGCACCACGTTGGGCAAATCTGATGGGCAAATATCTCTTGGACTCCTTCAGAACTCCTATCCCAGGCTTCTATGTGAGGAACCACTTCCCTGTTCCCAGCTGGGAGAACGTGGAAGAGGACTATGACTTCGAGGTTATCACTCTCTCAGGCTCCAAGAGCTTCAAGTTGAAGGACCTCCGCTCCATGCCTCAGACCACGGTGGAAGCCACAATGATCTGCGGCGGCGCCGCGTTGTACCCACGCTATCTGCACCGGACCAACCAACGCGACACCTGGGAGAAAGAGGAGTTTCCAAGACACGAAATCAACAACAACTTTTGGGGCAGCCACGGCGTGTGGACCGGAGTGAAATGTCGTGACGTGCTGTGCTTGTGTGGTGTGGACGTGGACGCCATCGCTTTGGGTCACAAACCATTGCCTGCCAAGTATTTGCGCTTGACTGGGCACGATGCAGATGAGACCGGCTCCAACTTTGGTGTGACCATTCCCTTGGAGAAAGCCATTGATCCCTTTGGTGACGCGATCTTGGCCACCACCATGAACGGTGAAGTGTTGCCCTCGGACCACGGCTTCCCCGTGCGGGTGGTGGTGCCCGGCTTCGCCGGGGTCCGGAACTGCAAGTGGCTGGCGAAGATGGAACTGGTGGATGAGTTACATGAGAGCCATGTAGACACGCACACGGATGAGGTCATTTACCCGCCCAATATGAACTTTGAAGACCACTTGGCCAAAGAAGCCTTGACTGGCAAATCCGTCCAGCGGGCCGGGAGATGGGAAGCCTCTGCCGACAATGCCATCTTTCGAGTCATGGAGATGCCAGTTCATAGCAGTGTCATTGTCCCCGAGCTGAACCAAAGCTTCAACAAGGCGCAGGTGGCCGATCTGTTGCAAAATGGTTTGGAGGTGAAAGGCATCGCCTTCGGCGGGGGGGGGCACCGCGTGGCACGCGTGGATGTGTCCATTGATGGTGGAAAGACCTATGTGCCAGCTGACTTGGATGATCATGGCATGGAGAAGGTGCACAAGAGGAACTATCATTGGTCTTGGTACTTTTGGTCCAAGAGGGTGCCATTGACTCCTGAAATGAAGCAACAGCTCCAGAGAGGCCCAGTTCAGCTGAAAGTGGCGTCAAGAGCCATGACCGAGCACGGCAATACGCAGCCCAGTCGTGATGACGCAGTTTCCTTGTACAATCTCGTGGGGAATATTTGCAACTACCAGACCCACACGCCTATCACAATCCAGCTAAAGTAGTAGATACTGGCTGGAGTCTGGGCTTGGTGCGTGATTTCCTATTCGTTTCAATTCGCGTATTATTTTGAAGCGTGGACATGTCCAGAGACAAATCCCGCGTCCGATTTATCAAAGCTGCTGTTGTACAGAATCAGCACTCAAGATCTTGAACAGTTTGCTTCGAGCAGAACGATCGAATTGCTGCTGAATCGATGAAAAAAAGTCTCAGTATGCCCCAGTGATATGCATGGATCATCCCAACCGATATACTGCCGCACATTTTCGAGTCAGGGTCGCATAGCTGCGCACATCGCGCACATTGCGCACCACTCTTCAATAGCTTTCCTTGCTAGTCTTCCTGAGGTGCGTGACACCTTTGAAAATTCCTTAAAGTTGATGGGCTTCCTTGGAGTTGTCTATAGCATCTCGCCATTTCTCTTCCTCGTCATGGCTGGTTATGCCTTCTTTGGTGCCTTTGCCACGGTGACCATCTTCGGTGGGCCTTTGGTGCAGTTGGATCGCAATATTCGCTCACAGGAGGTGGGCGGTGATAGGAGGGATGGTGAGTCATAGGGGTTATCCAGCTTGGCTTTCTCCACCTGCTACAAGTGCCTGAAAACTTATTGCCCTGATGGGCCAATGGATGGCTTCACACAAGCAAGTAAGTCGTACAGCACTGTACTTTTTGCGTGGCTGTTCAGTTTGTGTCCAATCGTCCTTTTTTTATTGTGCAATCTCTTTCCTGACAGCATTCCCAGGCCACATTCCGCAAGTCTATCTCCAGGCACGGGACAGGTGTAGGTTGTGGAATTACATGGAATTACATTGTATTATTCAAATATTATTCAAGAATGTGCATATTACATATTGATAGCCTCAACAGAAGAAATGTGTATGATTTGTGATCTACGAGGTTTACTGCCAGATGCTTTCTCCAACCTGCTCTCTTCGGATTCTTTGGAGGTGCTTGGACCGAGCTGAGCCACTTTGCCTTTGTGCTGGCGAAGGATCTGAAGGTTCAGAAGCACGAGGAAAATATGAGAGGCTGGAAATAGATGGAATCTGAAGGGTTCGGGTCATATAGCTACTGAAACCTTAATTGACCTATCAATGTAAGAAAAGCGTGAAGTCTTTGGACTTCTCTATCGCCCATAGGCCAAGATGCATACCCAATTGATATTGGATCAACCGACCCGAAGAGTGACAGGCTACGGCGTCAGCAGTGGGCCCGTGTTTGGGGGAGAACAAGCCTGGGAACCTTCAGGGAGTGCTTTAGTTGGGCAGCATATCTTCTCCCTGTGGCCATCGTGGCGCCACTATGGCTCCAGGTGCCATGGCAGAGTGGAAGATTTCACAAGTAGCATTAGTAGCATACGTCATATTCGGTAGTTTCCCCACAAACCAAGAGCACCTCCTAGCCGACACTTGGAATTTGCCCAGCTTTCGGTGATCCAAGGACAAAGTGCCCTTTGGAACTGTGGCACAGGCAGTTATGGCCTTCCACATCTCGTTGGACGCCCTCACAGTGGTGGTGCGCAAGTTCCGCTCTGTCTCAAGCTTGATGGCAGAAGGAAGTCGGCTGGAGGGCTTGGTAGAAGCCTTGTCCACGGAGCATTTGCATAGATCATCTCCTTTTTTTTGTTTCTTTTTCCCCGTGCTTATCTTCGTAGGTATTTCAGATCTGGCAGGGTCCACCACAACCAATACCTTGGTTGCTTTGTTGCCTCGGCTGAGGTCCTCCTCCATGATTTCGGCCAAACAGCCACAACCGCTTCCTGACAAAGTGCAGGGTGCTCAAGTCAAGGCGAAAGACTTATCGCTGCAACTGCCCAATGGCTCCTTGCTGCCACGGAAAAAAACATGTTAAAAAACCCACCAGAAGTGACATAGCAACTGAAACATAGGATGTTTAAGATTTAAGACTATATGTCGTGTTTAACAGCGTTAGTTCAACACACACACACACACATGTATCCTCAATGTGCATGCAAGATGGCCACACCAAAGTGGGTAAAACACGGCCTCTGCACGGTGTTTTCTAATGAAAATTCCTCCCAAAGCCTTGATTCAACCGAGGTTCTGAACTCTACCGTGGTTTATCGTTTCAGATCAAGGATGGAGAGCGTCTCATCATCTTGGGCCCATCAGGAGCTGGTAAAACCACCTTGATTCGAGCCCTGGCAGGTGCGTCAACTAGATGTTGTGCTGTGAAATTCGTTTGTGACACAAAGGATTTGGAAAGGGAACATTTGATCCACATGTTTTTGGGAATGAAGTTAAATTTTGGTGAAGTGCACTGCTAAAGCAGCAAAGGACTTAAATGCCAAAGGGTCCCAGGGTACCTCCGACTGTGCAGGGATGTGGTCAGATGGAGAGGGTGAGCTTCAAGTATCATCCTCAACAGTCTTCCTACCACAAGAACCATACCTTCCAGAAGGTTCACTGAGGCTCTGATGTGGGGAGCTGATGAGAGATGGGGATGGAAGGCTGGAGACCTTGGAACCTGGTTACAACAAAGCTAATTCAGTATCTCAGTATCTCATTGAATGTTCCTGATGTTTGTTTTGAACCTGCTGCCATGGCTTTGATGTGTTTTTTTTTTCCCCAGGCGGGTGCTCACGTTTCCACATGACGCGTGCTTGCAATCAAGGGCTTTGGCTTGTCACCCCACCTGATGTCTCGAGTCAGTGGTGTTGGATTGAGAAATCAATTCAATTGGGACTTACTTCCAATATCAATCGTCTCTGTCAGTCAAGATTTTGGGATGAATTCATTTTGCCCAGCTTGAACTTGATTTGGAGTACACACACACACGCATGCTCCACGTGAGCCATTTTGATTGTGAGCTTCCAATGTTTTGGAGCCTGCCTCGGCAAACGGACTGCATAGGGACATAGTGCGGAGAGTATCCCCCAATATCTTCCAGCATCAATGCAGATGTCATCAAGGAGAATGTATCCCAAATGTTATGTTTGATCACTCCCTCTATGTGCACCTGTGCTAATATATATTCGTATATCTGAAATCATCCTCAAAGATATACGCCACTTGTATTGTAAACTAGCTTCTGAGGTAGAGGGTACAAAACCTGTACTGTATGTAAAGAATTAGTTTCAGTGTACAAAGACGAGTCATACAGGTACAAGTATTATCCATGTATACATGTTTTTTTACAGAGACATAGTAGGATGACATATCCTGTCCCTGGTCTCATGCTGCCTGAGGCAGCAAAAAAAGGTGTCACAAACAGCACTTCCTAAATGCAAAGCCCATTTTTCATGGTTCCTATGGCCATTGTTGATCAGCTACTCTCATCGCGGCTAAGGAGCACTTTTTAGATCAAGAAGTTTTGGACGCTGCAGGACGGGCAAAGCTCCAAGACGTTTTAGGCCGCTTTCAATCATCTCTAGATGCTGAAGCTGATTGGGAAACTGTGCCTTGGACTGCACTGGTAGGAATCGATCCAGATCTACTATAGCACAAGCAGAAAAACTATCATGAAGAAGCTTTTGACTTGTCATTTCGTTTGTGAGATCTTCATGTATGTGCACCATCTTCTGATTTCCAAGCGTCCAACTTTGGATTCTTTGGCACTGCAGGAGAATCCAGCACCCGCCATCCACCAGCATCCCAAGTTTTGCGCCATGCTTTCATCTGAGTTTCCCAAGGGGTAAAGGGCTGTTGATTCAGGTGCTCAGCCGTGGGGAGAAGCAACGGTGCGCCTTCTGTCGTTTACTACTGCTGCGTCCTCAAGTGGCCGTCCTGGATGAAGCCACCTCAGCTTTGGATGAAGCCACCGAAGGAGCGTTGTATGAAGAGTTGCTGCTTCTCTCGCCCCCGGTGCCACGTCGTGGGAATTTTCAAAGAAACTTTCAAGTTTTTTTTTGCTGGGGGAGGAGAGTACGCAAGTTTGGACATTTTTCGCCAAGCTTCTGACATACATCTTTCTATATCACTTAGAAGCTAACATTTTCAGCCGTGGATTGATGCTTGATATGGTATCATTCCTGCTTGAGCTGAGGTATATAGTGTTTCCCAAACAGACAATTGAGAGAGTACCTTCATATAATTTCTGTTGATTTCAACACATGTGGGAATTGTGGGCAATGATTGATAAACGTCTTTGATTCATGAACTCGATCATTGCAGGTGAGTGTGGTTTCAATCAGTCACCGTCCAGCACTGAGCAGATTTCATAGTCATGCACTACGTTACCAAGGGTTAAACGAAAACCTTGATGGGTTTGCCACCAGCCCAAGTGGTGGCAAAAATATCTGGACGTTCGAGTGCTTCAGTGACCAAAACAGAGCTTTGAGCCTTGGGTGGCGTGCGTTGGGCTAGTCATGTTTTTTTTTCTTCCTCTCCCTCAGGTGCCAAAGAATGATCAGTGAGACCAGTAGATTCACATGTACATGTATGTACATGAGTATGACTAAGATACTAAACATGTCCATCCTTATCTCCATTGCAGAGTTCTATTTGACATGCAAGCAACTTTTTGGCAATATGACCACCAGCTTCAGCTCTCATTGGAATACAGTATTTGCTTGCCAATTCTGTGGAAACACGGCAGGCGGAGTCCACATCCTTGAGGGAAAAGGCAGAAAGTGGCTTCCAGGCGCCTGTCATGACACCATCAGCAGCTGATTGGTTTTGGTTTCAGGATGGTTTCGGGGGATGCTGATGAATGCATTTAGGTAAGCTCCAATATGAGGATGCTTACCTGACATATGCACAAACATTCGGCATGAGGAAAAATCATGTCCGATGCGAAAGCTGCTAGAGTTGCATGTCGAAAATGCCCTGCACTTTTTTCCAAGAAATAACTGGAGCTCGATTGGTCTTGTTCTTCAGGTGCGGATATCTCAAAGAAAAGTAATTTTTTGCACTTTTTTTCCTGAAACAAAATTTGAAGCTTTAGTCACAGGGAGTATATATATATATAGATTATCCAATATCAATTCAAGAATCGACTCGACTCGACATGCATTTTGGAGTCACAAGGAGGGAGTTGAAACTAACATTACTCCCTGGGAGTTGGGGTTTCATCCCCCTGACTCGGCTTCACCGGCCTCAGGATGGATCTCGAGACAATGAGCTGGACTACCGGGGTCCACGAGAAAATCCTGCAGACAGTATCGGGCTCAGCTGAGGAAACGCCAAATGTTGCGGACACAAGACATTTTGGACTCGGTTTAATTTCGATTTTAGTTGTCAATAAGGTATCATGATAAGGGAAAATTTGAGAGTCCGACATGTTCTTGGATTGGGCCGCCAACCTAGCTCTGCTTGTTTCAAGGTATGCCGCCCATAGATGACGAAGAGGAGGACCCCTTTGCTGACGTGAATGTGACTGCTGCTATTGACTCTTAGCGATGTTGGCAGCAGAGTTCCAAAAGAGGCGCAGCCCTGAAAGCCATTTCCATAGATGTCGTCATTGGAATTCTGGTACGACCAGCCAAGGACAAGCTCTTGTCTTTGCCCTTTGAAACTGCCATAGTGGAGTGTAAAGAGCTTCAAGCATATGCTCCTGGGCAGCAGAGCAGTGGATAGTTGAAGGAGATCAAACTTCAAAGATCCGTAATTCAACTTGTCGTAAGTTTCTGCTTCGATGGGTGTAGCTGTTGTGAGGGTTGGAATGAGGCAGCCAAGTTTGTGGCCGAGGTTCATAGTTCTGACCGTAGCAAGCAGGAGGTTTTGGACTTGGAGGCAAAAGGGGTTGGGATCCACCAAATGGGGGTGTTGTCAAGTTGTCATTTGTGGTTCTATTGCAAATTGAGCATTCAAATCAGCTCAGAACTCTTGTATTTCAGGCATTTATATGCATTCATCATTTTTACATGTGTTCATACTCGCTTCTTGAAAGGGAGATCATCTCAAAGTGACCAACCGTTTTGAAACGATTGGTTCAGCCTATCACTCGGCAGGCCGAGTTCAAAGAATCCTGGAGCCCTGAAGCTCCACGAGAACTTCGAGATCTCTTGGAGCCTGTGTTGGATGTTGGCTGTCAGGGATTCAGGTCGAAATAGGTTGAAATTAGATGAAGTCAAATGATATGAGATGTGTTTGAGGTATTAGTTGGGGCTTGACTTCGGGGACCCTGGCGAATTTTGGGGTATGCTAAAACAGATATTGTGGTTGCAACTTCTGTTTGGGAAGCCAAAAAAACAGGGAGGAGTGACATGTTGATCCAAATTCCATCCTGAAATCTTCCATCACCCTTGGTGTTTCTCGTGGATCAAAACCAGAAGGTTTGTCCTAGTGACGTCGATGGACCTGGGCGCGGAGGAAGAGCTGCTATTCCCAGAGATTGCGAAGCGCAAAGCTGAGGGACCTATGTCCAAGCTGTAGGTGGATTCACGAGAATCAGGAAACTTCCCGAGTTGAGCCGAAGAACACAGCAACATTACTAAAACATACCATTGAGATGTCCAAAGTAATTTGTAGATTTAGCAAATCACCACCCAACTGTTGGTGGTTTTTGTGTTTTTGTTTGAAGATGGTCACTTTTAGGCTGATAGATTAGGGCATCCTAACAGCTCCGGAGCCAAACCCATGCCAGCTCGGTTGAGAAAAAAGGGCACGTCCATCAGCAGTAGCGGCGATTTCACCCACAAGGAGGACCTGACGCCTCAGCATTTAGCATGGCTTAGATAGCAGATGACCATGGACATGGAGATTTGCAGTGAAATATCTTGAGTTGTTTGATAATTCAGGTTGCTGTGGGAGAGATGGGCCAATTTGATCTTCGCAGAGGCTTGAGGGGCATTCGACTTCTTTTCAATAAGGGAACCCAAAGCAAAGGATCCGCAAGTTTCAGTTGACAGCATGGGGTTTATGCGGGTTTCAATATGGCAATGCGGGCAGGTTGGAGTGCTTGTGGGCTTCCCCTCAATTTAAGATATTTCAATTAGTTTCCATAACTGTTTTTTTTGACTTTCTGCAGCCCACAAGATTTTGCGTTCCTGCGTCGCCTTGCAAAGTTCACTCAACGTTTCCCAACAACTTGTGAACGCCAACAGTTTTTGGAGTAGAGAAAGCCTGGTAATGTCGCGTATCCATTCCATGATTTATGCCATAAACGTGTTCCTGGGACGTTTCTTGGCTTAAGACCTTGCCGGCGTGCGGTCATGGCATCGCGGAAACGAGATCGGTCCAAGACGCCTGAGGCGGTGCTTTGCTTGTTGTTTTGTGATGTTTTCATCCATCAACTCGTTGCACCTTGTTAGGAGAAAGGCTTTCCAAAAAGAGATTCAAGCGAGTCGGACCCATCTTGGATAGTTGTGTCACCAACTCACCACTGCTGCACATCAAATGAAAAAGTTGCCTTGACAGGTGCCATGGGAGTTGCTCCCCAATGGCAACTCCATTGGTTTACGTGAAGGTAAGGTGCTGAAACTGCTTTTTGTTTAGGCTAGCTTTGGTGCAAGACATTGAGGTTCATCACAAAAAGGCACAAAAACACACCAGACCTCAAAAGATGGATCAACAACATGAGTTTCCATAATGTCTAATGCCGACAAAATGTTGCCAAAAAGTGAGTGCGGTTTGAACTCCCAGAAAGTTGAGTAAGATGTTGCCAGGTCATTCACGCTCGCGATCGCATGGTGACTTTCTGGCAACCGAGGGTGATGCAATGAGTACGTGGATGTGGGACGTTTAAAGGGATCAAAGATGATCGAAGCATATCCAAGCTACACCGGAAAATCTCTTGAAGATATGTTGTCATTGTAACGTAACTGTATCCACGTGTATGTACCGTACGTGGCATATACCAATACATGCTATATCATTCTATAATTTGGGAGAATTGAGCAGGCTTCGGCTTTGGGAGCATCCGAGCATTCAGCTTACTTATTTCAGCTTACTCACGCAACTCTTGGTGATGGTATCCATCCCCTGCCCCCCGTTTACCTCCTCCACCCAGACCGTGGGGCCAATGGCAAGAACGGTGGCGACCGTCGCACTGCGCAGCCGGCCGTGCAGCCGGATCCGGCGCTTCTGGCGGCACAAGCTGCTGAGGCTGAAAGCAACTTGGCATTTGCGCAGCCATCTGACCCGTAAGCTCAGACAAAGGTGCTCGCATATTCTGTTTGTTTTGCAATGTTTCTGTTGTTGATGGTGGAAATGCTCAACTGCATTCAACTGCAATAGATTCAATGGATCTTTGATCAACAAATGTGATGTGTGTGACTTCACTAGCGGGCCTGTTTCATCAAGTTTCCTGAAGTCCACTTTTGGTTTCAATTTCAATCAGTATACAGTGATATATGCATATACACTAGACAGCATTCAGCATTCTATGCAGTGTGGCTGCACGATGCCAACGCCGGTAGGTAATTGTGGTGGTTGACATTTGCGCATTCATTTGGGCGGTTACGTAATGGGATTCAGAAGAGGGACAGGCTGGACATACCATTGCCACCTAAGGAGATGCTTGGAGGAGACTGGTAATACTTCTGGCTCAACTGAAAGGTGATCGAAAAGTGGAGCAACTGCTAAAGGAAAGGCATCCTGAACTACTTCAGGTCGCGGAAACTTTGGCATCATTCAAGACAAAGAACTTGATGTTGGGGTAAGGCAATGGAAGTTGCGTGTCGGGTAGACACGGCTCCGGTTTCTTTTAGAAGAACGGACCAGCAGCGATTGACTACGAAGTCGTGGAAGCAAGTCATGTAAATTGTACTTTACAAAAAATGATCTGCATTTCGGATCATTATGTGCACATACACAACAAGTGCCTCACACTCTGACAATGGGAAGACCTTAAATCTACAGATGATGATGAAGATCTACAACTGAGGACCGATGCGGTGCTTCGAGCAAGGTCTGGTGGATGGGCGGGGATGGGCTGTTTGGGATGCAAGCGGCAAATGGGGGGATGGCAGTGCATCTGGCCTTGTTGCCTTCCACTTTCTCTGAAAACTACGCTTTGATATAGTAACGAGTAGCTGTGTCCAAATTATCCGCATGCGGCACCTTTTTTTGCTTGCTTATCCACGGATGCCTTTGCCTATCCTACAGTACTTGGCACTCACTTTGCTGCCACGGTGGCTCAAAAGTCTCAACGTGTCAAGGGATGCTTTGCTACAAAAAATGGGAGATTTGGACAGCTGCAGCTGAAACCTTGAAGCTCAAGGACGCAAGAATGCATGATCTAAGACCTATTGATTAACGACTCGCCAGAAAGTGTTGAACCGCTTCATTCATACAGCGTCAGGAAATTGTACTTGACTTCTTAAAATCTAGGCACCAGACTCAGGCCCTGATTCGTGATGGAATTGCAGTACGTACAAGGGGATGCCAGCAGCATCAAATAAGGCTGTCACCGTTTTTGAACAGGTCACTTGTTTTGCTCCGTAGCTCAAACGATGGCTTCTGCGGAGGGAGTGACCGAAGTACGGCCGAAGCTGTATTTGGCATCGCGTGATGCAGCCATCAACACGAAGTCCTTGGCCATCCTACGGATTTCGCACATTTTGCTGCTGAGGCTGCACTAAGGGGCAGCTGGAGCTGTGTGAAAGTGAACAATTTGATGATGTCTCTCTTTTTGAGGCGAAGATATGGATTGCCCACATCACTGCCTGCCACGCCTGGCTTGCGCTTCTCAGGTCAGTTGGCACTGAGTTCCCTGCGCGGCTGGGCAACCCTGCGCTGGATGAGAAACAAGTGAAGAAGAGAAAAATGGATGGCCGGTCTTCTGCGGGACGTTTGTACCTCCAAGATGGAGGCCATGGGATTTTGGGCCGGTCTCCAAGAGGAGATGGGTGCAGATCGTGACCGATGGCAGCATGCTGTTCCTCATCCTCATGCTGCTTCTATTCCCAAAATTTGGCTCTTAATCATACCCCGAATCATACCCCCGAATCATACCTCAAGTCAAACCTTCCGGTCTGGGCACGGATTAAACGGAAATAGCCAAATGCTACTGTAGTTGGAATTCGGCTCTTAATATTACCCCTCCTCATCACGATCCCATGATCATCATCATCATCATCATGATCATCATCATCATCATCATCATCATCATCATCATCATCATCATCCAGCCATCCAGACATCCAGCCATCCAGCCATCCAGCCATCCAGCCATCCACCTCCTCATCCTCCTCCTCATCAGCAGCATCATCATTTCGCTCCATGACTGGAGAGGTAAGAAAGATCCGTTTGTCAGACTCTTTCTGCCCGTAGAGGATGCCAGCAGCCAGGACCCTTCCTGCTCATATTTCTGGCTTTTGAGGTGAGGGAATGCATTCAGAATCAGGTACTGTTCAATCCATAGCTATGTCATGTGAGTAATGTGTGGTAATGTGTCCTTTAGACTTTAGTCATAGGCCTTCTGAAATGGAGGCCACCAATTTGTCGCCTGTGAGTCCGCAGGACTTGGCGCAGCATTTCGATGAGACGAGACTTTTTATCTCTGAGGGCTTGGCCTCGGGGAAGGTCTTGGTACATTGCACCGAGGGTCGCTCCAGAAGTGTAGCCATTCTAGTGGCCTTTTTGATGCAAAAGGAGAAGATTTCACTGGGGAAGGCAGGTTGAAAGAGACAGGAAACACCGGGATTGGACTGGTTTAACAGACAAAAAGGATCAAAATTGATGGAATGGAAGTGGTTCATGATGGTTCATCCAGATGAAATCTTATGGCTTACAGTAATTTAATGTAATTTATGTTGACTTTCGCTACTGGCCGAATTTTGGTCATATCAACTCTGGCTTGATTCCATCATGTCGCCATACAGTTGTAGGCTCTCCTCTCGATCAAGGCCACTTGGCTGAGGATATTTGCTGAAGCGAGGTCTGCTTGGCAGTTTATTTTTCAACCAAGGAGAAGAGACCAGAGATTGATCTCAAGCCGGGATTTCTTGATCAACTACGTTCCCTGGAGGATGATTTGGGTGAGAACAGGAAATGGCTTTTGAAGCTTGTTACAACATTCACACGTTCACAACAGTCACAGGTACTCAGACTCAACAGTCAGCCTCGTACTTTCAGAGTCGGCGATTTTCAAGACTCCTTGGCGCGATTAAAAAAAAGCACAACTGCAAGGTTCATCATTAGTAGATGATTTCACAGTTTCAGATGGATTTTCATGAATTTTCTGGCTACCGCTCCTGGGTCCAGGAGGAATTGCAGGTGGCACCTGCATCTCCGCAAACCTTGGAGGTGAGGGTTATTAGTTTCCACAAAAATGGTCAAAATTGGTAAACCAGTCATGCAAAAATACATGTCATGACTCATAAGACTCATCTCATGAGTGTTATTTGATGTGGGTAAATTGATCACGTTTTTTTTATCCTATCAGCTGGTTTTTGAGCATATCATTATCATTGCGCTCCATGCTTATTGGGCTGCCACAACTTATTTTGGCAGTGTTGACCCATTTTGCTGATCACGATTCCTGAATATGTATGCAGCTCCACAAAAAACCTGAGCTTAATGACTATTATTGCAAGTGTCTTTCCATCATCATTCTTATTCTATGGACAATGTTGGTGAAATATGTCTTTTTCTGAAGATGTATACAATTTACTAATTTCCTTTTTATTTCATCTTGTTGTCCAACCCACTTGGGATTCCGGTCGTGTCGTGAGTCTTTTTCCATTCCCTCGAAACCATGCCAGGCAGCTGGTGCGCTCAAGAAGGAACTGGCCGAGGTGAATCCCAAGGCTGCTGCCAAACTCGCCCTGGGCATCCTAGGCCCTATACTCTCACTCTGACTCTCACCCCCTCTCTATCCATCTATCTCTCTCTCTCTCTCTCTGTATCTAATTTCCTATATATCGATATATACATACATATATGTCGATCCAAATCGAGGAAGTAACCAATTTTGATACAGCATGTCATGCTGTGGCTTTGCTGCAATGATACTTCTGGTGCAAGTTTTTGATGGGTGAGAAGCACAGTAGCCTCAGTAGCCCGTGACTACATGGGATTATCATTTCAGCCTCCTGTCTGGTCTTTCGTTTCATGATCTAATACCAGGCCTAGATGCCATGGCATCCAAATGATTAAAACTGACTTCTGGAAAGTAAACGTGGTTTCTTTGCCAATGACAGAGAGCTGTTTCTGGGGCACAACAGGGTAAAATACATCATAATTCGTAGGTCTTCATGGAGATCTCCTTCGATGGAACATCTGTGGGACGTATCGAGTTTGAACTCTACAGTGCCTTGGCATCGTTGGGCAACTGTGGAATGGCGAGAGTGACAAGAATCGCCCACGAAGAGGGTATAGATGAACCCGGAAGAGGTTGGTTTTGTGTTTTTTTTTGCCTAGGAAAAAATTAACAGCTTACAAGCTCACACCTGCAGGTGCCATAGTTTCATCCTGAAGATTAGATTGGAATTCTTAAAAGATGGGAAGTCCCACGGTTGCAAAGCAATGATTCTTTGACCGGCCAAGTGTCGTTCCATTTGCAATTGCATCCCTACTGTACCAACATAGTACATCACTGTAATGTGCATGATGGTCTTTGAAGTTCTGCTGTGCTGCTAGCACCGGTGGATTAGGTGATGTGGTCCCAGAAACTTGTGAGAACTTCCGTTGCCTTTGTACGGGTGAGAGAGGCAGGGGTGCGGTGGGCGGGCCGGCGGTCTTGGCGCTTGGTGTGGAAGGCTTCACCAAAAACGGGTGCTGTTGTGAAGGGGCCAAAAAAGGCCAAGTATTGTAGTAATTGTCAACGGTATGATTGTACAGATATACTGATATACTACATACAAGCCACAAGCAAAGAGAGAGAGAGAGATAATATATTATTAGTGTATATATATATTTAAAACAGGCTGGCGCCTGTGGCTGCCGACCCGGG